>JAUTXX010378468.1:0-13221 GCA_032273605.1 Panulirus laevicauda | reverse complement strand
AAGAGAGAAATATAACAGTCAGTTGATATACATCGAAGAGACGAAGCTAGGACGCCATTTGGTAAACATATGATTGTTTTGGACAATCACATGTTTACCAAATGGTGGTAGTTGTCTACTTGTGCAATGTAAGGAATTCATCAGTGTAAAGTGAATAGAAATAGAGCCTCACCGATAGATATCAAAAGTGTTTTCTTAAGCATATTATTTTCAACGCAAGAGACAAACATGTTCGTTTATGTGGCATCATTTTCGTTTTTGCTCCCGAGAGCTGGCTGCTTGTGTACCCTCACAATTATCCCACGTACTACTCGGCAAGCTGCTGCGTTACATTATTACCGTGTGGCCGTAGGTAATTAGAAGTTAGGCCGTTTTGATAACTGTTTCTTTCCTTACACCTCTAAATTTTGGAACACTCTACCCTTTCGAGTCTTTCATAAGTGTCTGTGGGATACAGTGTCGACGACATTCTTGATGAAATCCAACATGTCAGCTGTGCCAGCCATGTACGGCTGTGATGAGCCGGGACCCAGAGAGCTTCTATATTGAATCGATGGTGGAAATTTTCCAGGATGTCGTACATCGAAAGAAGTGTCATTGGACGGCCCAGGACAAGACGTTCCATTATTCTACAGGTGATGCACGTCAGGGAGAGGCGCACGTAGTTGCCAGGTTCGGGTTTATATACATTCTTTTCTGACCACAATGTCATAGCACTGTCGGAAAATGAATTGCAGGGCTGCTGCTAGTTTTTGGGTCGCGCTCTGAAGGTCTTTTGTTGGTATTTCAACCGGCCCTGTGGCTTTGGGGGTGTTGAAGTTTGCCATTTGTTTGGCAATCCCTCCCATTCCAGTTTCCAGGTTTAGTGTAGAAACATATGGTGAGGAGTCTCTTTGTTTAGAATATTGGTCATATCTTTCTTGGTGAACATTGATTTTAACTGTTGGTAATGGACCGATCTATCTTCATTTGCAGAGATCTTTGTGCCAATTGGTCGATTTTGCTTTTGGAATACAACCTCTCGCGTATTGTCATAATCTTGTTGATCCAGGGGAAATCACCTCGGCCATTTGGTTTGTGATGTGTTTATTCGAGTATGTTGTGACGTCTTCAGGGGTGTCCAGTTTTCATCTACAGTCTGTTGGTTGAGGAATTCTGGTGTGATTTTGGATACCTTGTTTCTGCCCATCCGTGCTGCCATCCGTAACATATACACATTGTGCAGGGACTTTGGATAATATCGTCTTCGATCAGATCTGGTTCACATCAGTCTTTTCCCTCAGGTTTGGGGTGAAAGATTATGCTCGGCGCTTGGCTTGGCGGCTTGTGGACGTGTTGGTTGTACAGTATATCTAATAGCCTGCCATTTGCTTTTGATGGCGATGGGTCTGTGGTCTTGAATTCATGTCGGGGCGTTTGAAGTCGCCACAAACAACGAGGGTGTCAGACGTTTGGCCAGAATTTGAGTTACTCGTGAGTCATACTTTCTAGACTCTTTGAATCTCGACCAGGTGGCTAGTAGCAGCTGCCTGCATACAGCTATTCAGTGCCAGTAAATTCAAATTTTGTCCGTATTCCAGTTTTGCTTATCTGTCTTGGTCATTGGCGTCGACTGAGACAAGGGCGATTTTTAATGCAGGGAAGACTCCACCCACTGGCTGGTCTCTATCCTTGTAAGATACTGTGCATTGTTCTTGGAATACTGAGTAGGATGGGACCTTCGGATCTATTTTGAAATCTCTTTAGTATAGTATCAGGGTCATTGTGTTTGATCAGAGCCTATAAGATAACGAATCTTTTGGTTTCCATGATGCTTTGACATGATGATGATCTCTGATTTTGTCTATCCTCAATGTAGTAGGTATGTGAAATCCATTTTGATCTGATTTAGTCTAGTCTCTGAGTAATGAATGGGCAGAATCCTCTACATGTTTGAAAACTGTATTCAAATGTCTTCCTTGCAGAATGTTGTTGAATCCTCTCCTTTAAAGACTTGCCATTGTGACTGATATGCACCTTATCGCGGTTTTTAAAGGGACCGAGTAGACACCTGATTTTCCGTTAGGAAAAGGACTGGCGTTACCCACTGTGACAACAAGGTAAAAGTTAACAAAGAAGAGAAAGATCAAGAGCCAGGAATTTATTTCTCGCAAGTAGTATCGACAACGAATTTTTCAGGAGAATTGTGATACATCCTGACATATACACGAGCTGAAATCCAAAATTGGTGGATCGAGGAATTCGACTGAGAAGAGTCGCCACCTGATTGGGGCCGATACTCGCGCTCGCCTGCTGCAAACTGGTAGGTCATAGTGCACCATATCTGCCGCCGTTTTCACCCAAGAACCCGCTTCAAGTTTTGATGTTACCGTTCCTTTTAAAGGTAACGTGGGCTACCAATGCTTTCCTTGTGCTCCTCGGTGATCCCTGGCGTAGAATTTCTGCATACTCCCACCTTGGCAAGTGTCCCACCTCGTCCACATGTCACACCAAAGCACTACTGGTGTGGTGGTGTCTGACGTCAACTGTTCCCCCTGGCCTTGCTCTGATCCCCGCCTAGTCTCGCCATGATAATTCTTCTCACATCAGTCGCATGGAATCTCGTATACTATACTATATCTATCTGCCTTTTCCTAATGTTCGTGATAGCTCATGTCTTTCTCTGACGTATTTGCAACGTCCACGGTCGTCGTTTGCAAAAAAAAACTCAATGTTTGTTGCTCGCCCTGAGTTAGATATCACTAAGCGTCTCGTACTGCCGGTGTTACCCTTATCCATAATCCACTGTGACTTTCCTTTGAGTTTGAATAACATGCTCTTGAGGTAACCCAAGTTCATGAATGATCCTACGTTGTTTTCAAGAGCTCTAGTCTACATACAGAAGAGCTTCGGGAGAAATACAAGAATTACCCCAGACTTTGTCCTGTCACTATGTGCTGAGACTGACTAAAGTCACCCTTCTTGGTGGGTTTTCTGTATATTGAGTTTCATGTCTGTAGAAATAGGCAGGTCAGGACAGCGCTGAGTGGGTAGCCCATGACCAGTTCACTTTGCTGCTGGTACGTTGAATGTGCACGATGTAGACCTGAAGCTCATTGTGACCAAGTAGCCGTCCGTGGACAAGGATAGGAAAGGTTGTCCACATCTGTATCGTCTTTCACTCTTCTCGCTGCCAGTACTGCTCCCTCCAGAGGGGCGGCGTGAAAAGTGACTTATCAAAGCAAGCCCACTATTTACTTTAACCCCACTTCACCGTTACTGGATTGTCATTATAAACGGTTAAGTGAGAAAGTAAAGCCAAAGCGGGCAGCTTCGCTCGAGCGAAAACGGCGACAGATGGTGATCTATGATTGGCCAGTTTGGAGAGAGTATCGGACCAATCAGACATCAGCGACTCAGCGTCAAGTTCCTCAACCAAGCAGCTTTGGATATAAGCTTCTCTGTGTCAGGATGTATGATCATTAGAAACTCAAGAAAACGAAACATTCCGGAAATTAGAAACGTACCTCAACACAATATTCAACTGAAACTTCCGCAGCAACCTGACAAAAATCATCAACTTGCACCTTCCATTGTATAGATGAAATGACAGGATGTCTGATCATTCTCCTAAAGATGACGTTGTTGATACTAAGTTACGAAGAACAAATGCTTGTCTCTTGCTTTCAGCTTACGTTGTGACCCATTGCAATTCCAGATGGATAGTTTTCTGTAAATCGCTTCAGAACATATTGATCCCTGTAGCTTTTTATCCTTTAAAACTCTCGTTCACTTGTTCTCCTTATCCCAGGTGGTTGTGGCTTTGGGCTTGCTTTTGCCAGTGCCATGTCGGCTGCAGTGTAAAAGACACGAGAGCGAGAGAATTTTTCAGCATGAAATAGCTGAAGGCATTAAGGTTCGTCCTAGGTAACAATATTTGGGAAATAGTGAACGAATATCCGGTTTCTCAACAAAGAAAACGACCTACCAGAAAAAAACAGGTATTCGTTAAGAAATATGAAAAAAATTGTAAATAAAGACACTTGTGTGTGTACAGAGCTATGCAAATGAGTGCTATATTATAGAACAGGACGGAGGCACGAACCAGGTATTGAAGATGTCATTTTCCGCCATATTGCAGATAAAGTTAGTGCACTCTGACCTGCAAATCAACACTTGGTAGAAGTACTTAATATAAAGATTTGAATATCAGAAGAGATTCCAGAGGAAAAATATGATAAAATACAGGAAATCGTAAAGAAATTAGATTAAAAAGCTGGTGCCATTTGTATTCAGAATGAGTCTTTGGAAAAGGGCCTTCTGTCTAACAGAACAAGCGGAGGGAAAGGTATTTCATTCTCCCATCATTTACGTGTAAAACGCTTCCAGTCGCCAAGCATCGTCATATTTTATCAACTCCATGAAAATGCTTCGCCGAAACCCCTTTCATTATTTCTAGTCCCTCGTGCACAATATGAATGTTCAATTCATCTATATTTCATGCCAGTTCAGGTATGACCCTTTACCTGTCATCCTCTCTTACATAATGCGTAATATTTCTTACCGGTGTGTGAAATCATAGGACACACTTCCGTCACGAAGCATAATTGATGAGGGTCAATGATAATTCGAAGACGCTGAAGTTTTCAGGAAAATTAGTTTGATAACTTCTGGCAGCAGTACAAGCAAAAGGAAGGACACAACTTGTATAAGTTTCTTCACCCCAATTTTTTCCATAGTTGCTAGCACATTATTTTCTTGTGTGAGCCATTTGTCAACAGAGAAAAAAAAAACTATAGTTAATCACTCCATCATCGCCAGAGGCATGATTTTGGGCGGAATTCTTTCGAAAATTTCCCTCTCTTGGGTGAAAACGGGAAAAATATCTGTAGAATTCCCATGCGATACTTTGTCAAAAGAAAATACCTGAAAAAAGAGCATACTTTCCTCTTATGTTGGCGTGGGAGGGCTGAACGCATGGTGGAGGTTACGTTAGCTGGGATGGAGTCTTGCATCTCATCTCATCTACTAAATTTTTCCTCCCCCTCCCCAATCATGGTTTGATTGCCCCTCATCCTGATGCCTGTCGCATCACGGGCAGAGCGCACGTTGAGTGGACAGGGGAAGGCCAGGCTGGCCTGGTGGTATGCCTTCTCCTCATCTACGTAACGCGTGAATCTCTTTAATCACATTACACAGTTTCTCCTTGCTATATCCATGATCTCCCACTACAGGTGGTTTTTTCTTTTATATATACCTATTTTCTGTATATTGCGCATAGCTTTTGATATTTGCATGTTATTTACAGAGGCAGAACTTTATTTACATGACTGAGTGAAGACGTATCTTTCTCTTCACTAAAAAATGCCGGGTATTTTTTCTTTTTTCATCTTTCCCTTCACTAAAAAATGCCGGGTATGTTTTCTTTTTTCATCTTTCCCTTCACTAAAAAATGCCGGGTATTTTTTCTTTTACCCTGAAACTAAACTAGAACATTAAGCGCGTACATATGGCATCATTCCCAGCAGACTTGTGTGCACTCTCGAGGACGATGTATGGGTGTGTGGGTAGTGTGATCATTTTTTTTCCTGCTATGACTGTAGGCTGTTTCGGCAGAGGTTTGGGGCTCTGTAGAATCAGGATGGACAGCTAGTCGGAGGCGGTTCCTGTAGTGGTCCAGGCGGTGATGACGGTGGCGGGTTGGGAGTCTGGTTGCACAGGTTGAGGATACTGAGAGGTGTTGGAGAATGGTATGGCATGTTGGAGAAGTGTTGTAAGTCGTAATCCTTGTCCATGTTCTCTGTATTCTCCTTACGGTTGTGTGGTTGTAGAAAGGTGTAGGGTGATTTGGATTGTAAGTCTAGTTGCTTGGATGAGAGCTTTGTGGATGATGAGTTCTCCGAGTTTTTTTTTTCTTTGATATTTATTTGGGTTTGTTTTCGAAGCCTTTAGCTTGAGCTGGAGGATGTTTTTTAGTCGTTAGTTTTCCGTGGAGTAGTGAGGTTTATTGGAGAAGCGAGACTGAGCGTTCATTTGTTGGTGCTTGAGGTGAGGAGGTCTGTTGTGTGTGGATGTTGGAGGAGAGGTCTGTTGTATACTAGTGCTGCGGGTGAGGTGATTTTGAGAGATCATTGGCGAGTGTTTACTGCATGACCGATGCTCCGAGTAGTCTTCATGGAAGAGAGTGATGTGCAGCGGAGAGAACGAGGGAACTGCATGTGTGTGTGTAATGCAATAATGAGAGAGAGAGAGAGAGAGAGAGAGAGAGAGAGAGAGAGAGAGAGAGAGAGAGAGAGAGAGAGAGAGAGAGAGAGCGTTTTTGAGGGAGTAAGGGAGACTGTAAAAGCAAGGGCTTCACTTGCTCTGGCAGTCCCACGATTCTGCTTCGTCAACCACGAAACTTGAACAAGTCGGAGGCAGTCAGGCGGCGGCACAGAGAGAAGCTGGAATACTGGGCCAGCCCAACACACCATTGTTTACGCCGAACACCTCTACACACACACACACACACACACACACACACATACACAGCCGTATGTATAACAGGTTCCTCACACATTCTCCTTCGTAAGCCTTGGAATTTCGGCTAGTGTGAAGCAGCTACGGGTATGTTGATGTGTTGTTGTGGCGTAGCTTCCCTTGACGAATTAACCCATTACTCTCTTCGTTTTGTTACCGTAGCCATAATAGTTTGCATGAAATAGGTAGTTCCCTTACGACCACTTTTGCTAAGAAGGGAAGGGACCTTTTCTTGATGTTCGTGTTGGGTACATGATTGTGTAAGGTTTCTGGTCTATGACCTCTGGCAGCCTTTCTTGAAATTAGGAGCGAATCTTTTGTTTTTACAATCATTGTTTTAAGATAAACAGCATGACAGATACTTATTTTTCAGAAAGTAATGAAATATTTAATTTCGGTCATAATTGGAAAATGTTTACCATTAATCGTAGTATTTCAAGCCAAAATTGTTGAAGTAAAACATTTTTGATTGTCTTGTGATGGTCCTGGGTCACACCTGAACGCAGCCGTACCGAACCATCTGTCTCGACAGGCGGAGACAGATGGGTCGATTCATCTTCAGCCTTGTGTATATATGTATATCGGGACTTGGGAAGGAGGGCTTTAGTCGTATGCCAAGACTGTGTGCCTTTTGGCTTTGAAACGCAAATGGTTATTTATATGAAATGATATACTCGTGCCGGTCCCCATCAGGAATGGTTTTTTCCTGTTTGTGGTTCTTAACGCTTCGGCTCTTGTTAATTTGCCCAAGAAGCTTTGAGTAACAGCATTTGCTACGCAATGACACCATGACCAACTCACGGTAGTATTTACTTATTACTAAACGCTTCGAGGTACGTCCGAAAGAATGGAAATAATACCCCCTGGAACCGTGCTCACTTTTATTCTATCATTCGGTAAACTGTTGTTCATCGGATGATTACGAAATGAACTGTAAAATTTTAAGGCATCTTCATTTAAGATGAACTTAAAGTGGAAATTACCTACTATATCTTCAGTGAATGTGATGGTTTATACACGTTCAAACCCATTCCAAAAACGAGAGAACCTGGACAGATACTAGTTGACATATTCATAGAGACCGTGGTAAATGATCAGAATTTTACAATATCGGTATGTCAAGCAGTGCTCCGGTGCAACCAATGGTGTTGTAGCGTCCTTATACCACCTAAAATGTAAATGCTGTAAATACACCTGTGGTCGGTCAAACAATACTGTGACCAACACCAGAGCATTTGGTGGTGATCTCATCAGTCTGATGAGTCAGTGTCACTGTTGAGCAGTGTTGTTGCCACTACATACGTCAAGTGCTGTCTTCGCCACCCTAAGTGTCATGTTGTGGCTTGTTGCCTCCAGAAATTTGGCTAATTAGTGTGTATACTATTATACGTTATCATTGATGTGCTCGCTCAAAACTTAGAAACTCGAATGGCGAGCTACCAAATGAAAGAAATGTGATAATTATGTTTAAAGAAAAAAACCTAATTCGATTTCCTTTGGAATTACATTTCAATAGAAAAATGACACTTTACACTTAATAGCGGTAAGCCTCGCTTATGAAATCTAGAAAACATTCCGGTAGCAATAGAAGGTAGCTATAGTTTCTGAGAGCCTTGTCTGTCTGCTGCATACTAAGCTAACTCTCAAATAATGATTCAACTTGTATCAAAATGTTTCTCCAGATAAGAGCAGCTGTTTCATTCTGCATCATCCCCAGAAGCAAAGAATAAACACCCGTGTTAACGAGGAACGCGGCAAAGTCGACTAAAAATGGGGAAGAACTTGTCTCTTAACAAACTCGACGCTTTACCAAAGTTTTCACAGCTAAACCCACAACTCTCTTCTAATTAGCTGCCTTGTTCTTATCTCCAAAGTTTTCTTCAGAGCCCCCGAACGCTGGTATCGTACTCTAACACTGGCTCGCTAATCCGCAGTGGTGGCTCGGGTGGAGGCATCTTTCCAACGCACGCACACCCGACTCTGGGCACGACGCTGGCCACTACCGACGGTGGTGGTGATCATCTGCACAAGAGGTCGCTTGCCAGTGTTTGTCTGACCGCTATATATAGAGGTGTGATTTCAGCACATTACACACGACTGCTAGAGAATGGATGTGTATGGATGTAGTAGCCTTGACTTGCTTATTCCTGGCGCTACTTCGCTAACGAGGGATCTTACAGGATCCTGTCGACTGCTAGCGTGTCCTGTCCACGGTAGACCTACCTCACAGAGATTAACCTCTTACCATACAGGGCGTCATGGTGTGAAGACCTGCCACAAAGCCACCATCAGTCTGTCAAACACTGACCCGTGGCTATGTCAGCTTGTCATGAACACCCTGAGGTTATTCTCAGCTTGTCACGAACTCCCGGAGGCCATTATTAGGTTGCCATGAACTTCCAGAGGGCCACCACCATTGTCAAATACTCCTCAAAGGGGTAGCACTTACCAGGTGCAATCTGGTCTCCAGTGATAATCGCATAGCTACAGATGCAGCAGCGATCTTGACGTAACTGGTCGTAAAGCCATTATTGCCACTAGTACTCCTCAGCCACTACCCGCTTAGGATACTCTATTAGCACATAATGCAGCTATGTATTAGCAATATGGAAATACATGAATCCCTGGAAGTTACTGGGACGAAACCATTTTCAAGTGTGTTAAAGTATTTCGCAATTTCCATCATCTTGGTCAAATATCTTTGTATTCTTTGAGTTTGTTAATCTGAGAATGTCTTGGATGTGTCTGATATCAACTTGCACTTTTGTATTCAGAATCTTATATGGCACACCAGTTTATGTAACATCCACTGCTATCTAGCCTTCATTATATATGCCGTATAAGTGGTGGGGAAATTAAAGAGCCTTAAGGAAAGGTATTTCGCTAAATTTCTACAAAATCTTGATTTTTGAGATCCTTTTTCAGAACATTACTTCCACCTCAGATTCTAGGTAATTCTTTGAGGTCTCTTCAATGGAATCGACGCACGCGGTCTTTTGCGGAGTTCCCTATGTCTTTTCTCTCTCCTGGGGACCTGTGTGTGTACTTTGGCTTGCTATCATTTTGATCCACTGGCCAACACACACACACACTAGTTCATCATATTCCGCGATATTTTTCGGTATTTTTGAGACATCTCGTGACGCAAAACATCATGCTGGACTTCACCATTTGCCGTTTCATTTTCGAGCGGCCAGTAATTTGGGATCTGCCAATGACTGGCGTTAAGCGGCACTTTTCTCCTGGCGAAGAAATCCGTCAGAACTCGCAAAAATCGTGGTGGGGGTTTATTTTGCTGGCGAAGACCTTCGTGGTCAACACGATTCAGCTGCACTATTGCTCCTTTTCCTCGGTACTTTTCCCTTTCGTTTTATCGTATCGCAGATTTCAAGACCTACATCTCTTTGTACGTGTCGGAAGGGTCCTCGTCACACATAACACTTGACATGCAACTCAAGCGAGTTGGTCTTAGTAACTGTGTGTTGTCCCAAGGTAAGTGACACACACTAGCCCTGCTTTTTGGCAAAGTCTCGCCGGAGGAGGTACTCGTAATGAAGCAAGTTTTGTCTCTTTCTAAATCGCCTTTGGTTGGACAATGTCAAATGTCACCGCAATCATGTTGTACGTTATCTTAAATGCTCATATCCAGTTCTGTAACAAGATACAAAGGGCGAGATGGACGGGAAGCGGGATTAAACAAACTACAACCCCCGAGAATTTTATGTTCAACGCTTCATTCAAAGATATGACACACACACACACACACACACACACACACACACACACACACACACCGTCCAGTAGACACGTATATTGTTTCTCAAAATGTGTCAGACCAGCGCGAAATGTTTCGTTTTGGTTTACTGTAAGCCCCTTTGAATAAGGGCTACAAGCGAAGGTCAGAGTCTGAATGCATATCAGTTGCCCACGATTTTCAGGTTTTCACCTAATTTCAGTTGTCTGGTTTGTACTGAAAGCATAGGGAATTTCGATTGCCAGGTATGTTCGGGTTGCATGGTATAGTCTGCTTGCTAGACACCGTTTGCTTGCTTGGCATATTCAGCTTCCCTGATGCATTTTGCCTGCACGATAATTGTTCTGAATGCTCTGTTGTGTTCAGCAGTAATATTATATTAGTTTTGATCAGGATGGATAACTAGGCTGGCAAGGTGTGGTAGTGGATGAGGAGGAGGAGGAATACATATGATGTATATATCGGTCCAAACACGAGGATCATCTTCCACAGACTGACCCAATCTAATGCAACCAGAGGAGGAGAAGGAGGTCGAGAGGGTTTAGGGAGGGACACATGACCTGTCATTAGGGTTGCTGTTACGTGTGAACTGATGATGATCATATCGGTGACGGTCATAGAGATGGAGTTGGGAGTTGACAGCCCCTGGGAGAAATGGATAGTAGGTTTGTAGGCAAGAAATGTAAGATCCACAATACTTCAAAAAAAAGTTTGACGTATAACTGATTTATTACTTTATTAGTCGGGTCTTTGCTTCACACAAGAATTAGAGTAGTATAGAATTTTCTTGGTCATAATCTGTTTTGATCCCAGATGACCCTACCTTTGCTTAAGTTACCCTACTGTGACCAGTGGAAACCATTTCGCATACCATCCATTACAGGAACACCACCTCGAGGTATTCGTTGGTATACACTGAGTGGCTTCCGCAGCTCTTATGTTTCTCGTAGTCACTTCAACACATTGAGGATTTTATTAACAGAGTAATTCATGTGAAAGTAGAGATGCGCGTTGATGTGGTCTCTCTATTCACGAGAGTACTAGCAAGTGACGTTCACGAGAGTACCAGCGAGTGACGTTCACGAGAGTACTAGTGAGTGACGACTTCGATCTTCTACAGGTTAGGTTAGATGACCAAAATATTTCTCTCAGGTTCCACAATGATTGTAGTAACATCCTTGTGCTGCAATTGATTACATTTCCTCCAAGAGAGGGACTAATCGTATGGAAATATAGCTGCAGTATGGGAAATGTGTGATCTCTCATCAGGCCTACACATGGAATATATCAAACCTGCTTAACATTCTGCCTCGAATACAGCCATAAAACGCGCGCTGGTGTAAATATGAGGACGAAATCTTTTCACAGTTTGGGGTGATATATGGGGGGCTCATTAGAATAATTTTTCAACAGGTTAAAGTTCCATGTTCTTACCGTTAAGGTACAATGAGAAACGGAAGGGAAGACTCCGATTTCTGAGTGTAATGATCATCGGAAGAGGGGAGTTGCTGGAATACAGAATTTACAGAAAACCTGCTCATTCTAGTTGTATTTTTTCAACAACTGCCCAGAATAGATTACACTGTGTTGCCTCTGATCTATTTCACCGATCCGTGAGATTATGTTGCAGACAACATTTGGACCTGAGGAGAGGTGCAGTACAACGTAGACCTGAGGAGGAGGAGGAGGAGGTTAGAACACTAGACTTGATTCTCGCATAAAACATTGAATTTGACCATATCTATTATAAAGATAGATCTCGTAATGCTCAAGAGTTTCGTAGTGAATGACGTACGGGAGATGCAACAAAGTCGCATGTTCTTTTTTGAAAGATTAGCTTATAAAACATTAATGAACTGCACCAAAAACACTGGTAAAACAGTGTTATATATACCAACGAATAATGTAGGAGGGTGACTGTGAAGTGTGTCTTGTTCCTTACGGTCACTTAAGAAAATACTGTTCAAACTGGTCTCGAAATACGGCCAGAGGTCACAGACAAGGAAAACCAGTCAGGCACGGCAGTTTGCTATAGACAAAATAGATGATACCGATAGACAATGGAATAATCAGAGATGGATGTATAGATCGTCAGTATATTAGACAAGACTCTTAGCTTGATTTCTTTGGGTCAAGTTACCTGTCGAGGAGCTGGAGGTGAAGTGTTGTGGAACATCCACCAGCAGCTGCTGCTGCTGCTGTTCAAAGCCGTCACTGGAAAGGATTTGACCAAACTAGATGTTCGCTGGTAGAGTGACCGTAATCTCTGTAGCAAATGGGTTGATTATCATCATTGCAATTATTATTGCTATCGTTATTATTGCTATTATCATTATTGCTATAATTATTGCTATTATCATTGCTATTATTATTATTGCTATTATTATTATTGCTATTATTATTGCTATTATTATTATTGCTATTATTATTATTGCTATTATTATTATTGCTATCATTATTATTGCTATTATTATTGCTATCATTATTATTGCTATTATCATTATTGCTATAATTATTGCTGTCATTATTATTGCTATTATCATTATTGCTATTATTATCATTGCTATTATTATTGCTATTATTATTATTGCTATCATTATTGCTATTATTATTGCTATTATTATTGCTATTGTTATTGCTATTATTATTATTGCTATTATTATTATTGCTATTATTATTGCTGTTATTATTCACATGATGATTATTGTCATGCTACTTTGACCAGAACAAACATATACCAGGATGTATTTCAGCAGTCATAACATTGTCAGTTGTTGACAATAATAGTCATTTCAGCTGGATTCTGTGAAGCGAATTTTATTGTTCTGGGCGCGTAGATTACAATTCATTTATTTAGGCAATTAATCAAGAACAAAAATATTGAAATAAATGTGTCAACATGTTACACCGCAGGTGTATCATCAGCACACACACACACACACACACACACACACACACATATATATATA
>JAUTXX010378357.1:0-10543 GCA_032273605.1 Panulirus laevicauda | reverse complement strand
AAACTTCTGGAAGTCAACAGAAAATTTGAAATCCTCATTTGACTTAGCTTAGCAACCTAAATTTACATTTCCTTGTGCCATTTGAAGACTATGTCAATGTTATGGTGTTTGCAGTGAGTTAATTAGGAAGAACCTTTTTTTAAGAACTTCAGATATCTTACATAGGTAATGGAAACGGAAATTGCTCTTCATAATGCTTTGTTTGATAGCATTCCTTGCTGATTTAATTGATTGTATAGAGAAGTAAAACTGAAATTTATATGTATATTCTGTATAATCCAGTCTCATGATATTTCTTTATAAGCATGTGATGATTTCATGTTGCCTATTAGGTTCATTAATACTGCTCTTTATTCAAATGTGAATTATGCTCATTGATGTTTTAATATTATGCTTGTTGTTTTATATAGGGAGGCTGAGGGTCTGAAGAGTCGTCTGAATAATTGCACCCCTTTAGTGGGTAACAATGAGGCTTGGGCTGTCCAACACCAACTTCAGGTTTGTCATTATAATCTTTGCATATTGCATTTGTGTGTTAGTGTTGCACTAAGGTCATCACATATGATAACTGCAGCTAAGAAATATGCATGTTGTCATTTATTTGTTATGCAACTGACTTGTGATGGAAACATTACCTGTGAATTTCCAGTACTGTCATGCAGTTTTTTCTCGAAAGGAATAGGGCTAGGCCTTAACAAACTGGGAAATTTAGCCTCTTTTTCCTTTTTTAAACTGATATCTTGTGTTTTCTTGTAAACAGAATTTCATTTCTTTAGAGAAGTATTGTTATTCATATTTAATTGTGCTATTAAGAAAAATCAGTCTTTAAGATTTTTAAAGTACATTTCCATAATTTATTTTACTTTTTTATATTGTACTGGGAATTTAAGAGATTGGGAATGAGAGATGTTATTTTTTGTTAAGAATGGAGCAAAATCAGCCAAAAGAACATTGATATGTTTTAGATAAAACCCATTACAGCATTCAGAAGTAACATTGATATGTTTTAGATAAAACCCATTATAGCATCCAGAAGTATTTTGGAAATGAAGAATTGACTCGGGGTATGCAGCCACAGGAAACAAATGCAGAATGAAGTGAACATTCATACAGCATCACAACATAGGTTTAGTCTGTGTCAGTCCCCTAAAATTCAGGGTGTACCTCATCATCACTCATTTAAATGTCTCGATTTTCTTTTTCTTAATGTTTTTGTTGCATAGTTTCCTTTCAGATCCTGTTCTGTTGCAGTGATTTTTGATGTTGCAGAATCTCCCCCTACTCTGTCAGCAGAAGTGTCCCTTGTTGTGTATCAATCTATCTATCTATTTGTCTATATCTCTGATGCCAGTTCCCTCCTTGAACTCCCATCAAGGGGTGGCCGCGGCAGAGTCTCTGCTTATCCCTGTCCTTACATGCCTCCTTTGAATGTGCCATTCCATGCATTCTTGCTCAGTTTCTCTCCCTCCAGCATTCCTCTTTCTCTAGCAGTTCCTTTTTGCATGTTTTAAGTCACTTCTCCTCCTTACTTTGGTACTCGTTCTTCTTCTTGCACTGAATATATTTTACCTTGTAATTCAGACCCATGCAACATCACTGAATGAATAATCAGTAACCTGGTTGAATTGATTTTTGCCAAAATGCAGCTTTTACTAATACCTTTTTAAATCCCCCAATTTCCCAACAATTCAGTTTCAAAACATCACTATTCAACCCTGAGTAACATAAACATATTAAGAATGACCATGTTCTCCTCTCTCTTGGAAACCTACATAGCATACTTTGCAAAGGCTGCTTTTTAAAACCTCAGGGTGTTGTATAGGTTTCACGAACTGCTGTTCCATTTCTACAGAGCCAGATTTGCCCCGTTATGGAGTGCTGCTTGCATATCTTGGTTGCTCTTCATCCACCTCTCCCTTAGCCTGTGTGGAATCAGAATCCCTCCACACCATTTTAGAACTGATTGCTGGAATCATCCCACTCCATGTGAGGATTGTTGGTTTAACTCTGTTATATTATAACTAGACTGTTGGGCCGGACTTATCTTTTCCTTACATATGCTATACTTCTAACTTTTTTCTAAACATTTTTCAAATGTTATTGGAGACTATTTCTTCTATCCTTTTTGTCCCCTTTTAAGGCCTGGCTTTGATGAGGACTTTTCTCAGGTCATTTCATAGTTTATTATGAATCCATTTGTTTGAAACAGCAGAATGGTGTAAGTATAGCATTATCAATGTATTACTTATGCATTTCTCATATGTAGGATTTGTAATCTGGATTTCAGGTGGTGTGTGGGCAACTTTTGGTCCACTGGATTGAGGCGGCCTTGGACCATGGGGTGGAGCGTGATTTGTGGAACCTGGGTTTTAGGAACACCATAACCCAACTTCAAGCACAGACAAAAGATAAACAGGTTCTGAAAACACTTCTAATGGTTCATACTTATAGCTTTGTGTACAGTTAAGATCATGGTTATATTAGAAGTCTAAGAGCTTTGAGTTACAGCTTAATGTACCTTATAATCCTTTGATTATGAGTATGATTGAAGAGTTAGGCAAGCCTATGTAGCTTATGTGTCATCATTGTGAGTGTTTGAATCCCATTTGGTGCAAGAATTATTTAGATAAATCAGTAGACTTTTGTGCTCTTCCAGCATTACCTAATTCATTTATAAGTGTCACCATTAGAATAGTTCTTACAAGGTTTCTGTGTTATGTTAGTCTCTGGATATTATATAGCATAGTTGCCAGTGGTGTAACCAGAACTACTTATTGTTTTGAATACTGTATGCTTAGATTTCATTTCATAAACTGTAGCTTTTTAGATTGAAATTTAAATTTTATATCTAGAGAAAAGCCTCTTAACTTATTAACTATCATGCAATACCCCCCCCCATACATTTCCAGAAGCATTAATGCAGCTGTGTTACACAGGTATTATTTGCCCAAAGCTCATGTGAGAAATCTGTGTGTTTCCAAGCCACAAAGACTTAGACTTATTACATGCAATTGGCTGCTGCAGTTTCCTTTAGTTTCTGTCTGAAGACCACCTACATGAGGACTGACCATTATGATGGATCCTCATTTCCTGAAACAGCAAAGCTGTAGAATTCTCTTCCTTCTGTTTTTTTTTTCTTTTCTTATGACCTATTCATCTTCAAAAGTCAGGTCCACAGATGTATATAGAGCCCTATATACATGTGTTTGCGATAAAAGATTTTTAAACAGGTTTATGTTCAATACTGGATTACTTACATGCCTCAGCATTTATTCATGGATGGTATTTTTTGTTCTTTGTGGTGTAATATATTTATTGTGTGGAAAACAATGATGCCCCAGCATGTGGTATCCATGTCTATATTGAATACCTTAGTACTTGCTGGGAAAGAAAAGGCAAACTTTGAAATTTTTATAACTCTGTATTTGCAGGGAGGTTCCAGCGAAGCACGTGACATGCTTAGCTGGTTTCTCAACTCAGCTAGTGGCTTCTACTTGCAACTTTTCAATCAAATCTGCTCAGAGTATAGCCTTGACTTGCCATTTCGAAGGTTGGTGATTTTTTTTTCCTTTGATAGCATAACTTTTGAAAATTGGAAGATTTTTTTTGTGTGTGTCACATAGGTATTTTCTGTCATATAAAAAACATTTACGTCTTACCTCCAGGGGCAATGTTTCCATTATCTCATTGAGCATCTAGTGAATGCTTTCCTTTTCATCTCCACAGACTTCAGTACAAAGGCCATAAGCAAATCAGATACCCTTAGAACTCTTTCAGGCACCAGTTTCAGACACAAAAAGAATCTCTTCTTATCTCCTATAAACACTGCATTCATTCAGGGTTTTAAAATTTATTCAGGTATCAGGAAGATTTAAAGGAATCTTGATAATTTTTCTGCATAGCAAATTAGTGTCAGAAACAGATAAAGAATGGGATCATTTGCTTACTTCCACTCTTTAGCTGTCATGTATAATGAACCAAAACGAAAATCCCCCTATCCACAATCAAGCCCCACAGACATTTCCGTGCTTTTCTGACCACTTTTTCACTTCTGATGCATCTATCCTTGTAGCCTTTACTCATCCTCTCCATATGTTCAAAGCATATCAGTGCTCCCTCTTCATGTCTCTTATACACACTCTTCTTACTCCCTTACCTTACACTTACTGTATTATTCCTCATTCAATCAAACCTCAAGAATCCTATTTCCAACTTATCCACCTTCTTTCACACTTTATTGTATGTCGCTCACACCTCGTGTTCATAACACTGTTTGGACCACTATATAATGAAACATAACCACCATTTCCCTCTCATACAGCAGTCTCTCTTTCCATACATTCCTCAAAGCACCCAGATCCTTATCTCCCATGCCCACCAGTGGCTTTCTGTAATTCCTATTTCCATCCACTGCCATGTCCACTCCCAGGGATCTGAAATCCTCCACCTCCTCCAGCTTCTCTCTGTTCAAACTTACACTTCATATACATATTTTTTTTAAATGTAGGTGTTATTGGACTCTGTGTGTTGTGGTTACATCACAAGTATCACTATCATTTTCAACTACTTAAGTCTAGGGCACACTTCTTTTCACTCTTTAGCACATTCCTCCAACTTTTTCTTTATCAGAAGTACTACCCACTCCTATCCTTAGCTCTCACTCTCACACTAACTGAAGGTTCTACCCCTCAGACATTCCTAAACCATTCATACCCTTTTCCTCTGACCCCAGTTTCACTTGACCTCATCCTAATTTCATCCACTCACTTTACACACCCCAGCATGAGCTTTCAAGGAGGATGAGCACTTCTTACGTGGTTTCTTTTTCTGTTCTCTTTTTTGAAATTGAAATCAAAGTGCAAAGGGTTTCTGACCCTTATGCTCTCTTCCCTTTTAGTCACCTATGATATATGGGAGATAACTAAGGTGCTAGCCTTTGTTCCCTATCTGTAGGGAGAGGAGATAGATGAAAAGATAGAATTAATCTTCCTACCTTGTTGATTCTTTTGGGAGTACTATACAAATATGGGCATTATGCTTAAAGTATTTTTGCTTGAGCCACATGAAAGCATGATTTAAGCTTCATTCCCTAATTGTCCATACATCATTGCCCAGTCCACCTTCCCTCTTGGAATTTGAGTCTCCTGCAGACAACCTTTTGAGGTCTGTGGCATATGTTGGCTGAGTAGGATAGTTTTAGCAGTGTGACATTCTCATTAGTTGCACTAAGCAGTTATGTTATTTTGTTTAATCAGATTTTTTTTTACTCCCCGTGTGACACATCATAGTTGTATTTCTTGCTAGTATCAAGCATGACTGTGGCATGTTTAATCATGTGTTATCCTTCCTTGTGAATGGTAACTCAATGGGTCATGAAAAAAAAAGGCAAGCATGGCACCTGGCTTAAAGATACGATGTAAGCCAGCTCAAAGCCACATTAGTGATCTTAATTTTTACCATTTAGTATCAGATATTTTTGAACTGATTTCTGAATTTTTCATCACTATATACTTTTTCATGATTGCCGGGTAATTTTTTTACAACAATTCCTTGTGGTAGAGCTTACCTAGAGAATATTAGTAGCTTCATAATAACTAAAAGAAATAAGTGAACTATGTCCCATCATGATAGTTTTGTAAATACTTTGGTACATTAATGCACATTTTACAGGAAGGACAGCATATATGGAGCTGTAGATCTCAATGGGTCAACTCAAGGCAAGTCCAAAGTTAGCAGTCAAAAAAATGCCCTCTACCTGTGCCAGTACTGTCTTGTGCATCTAGGAGACTTGGCAAGGTACCGCCATCAAGCTAAACAAGCTGAAACTTACTACAGGTAAGTTAGACTTTGACGAATTGAAGACTGGATTAATTTTATTCACCTATAGATTGAGCACTAGAGAGAGCAGTTGATCACAGAGGATGTTTTAGATGCATAGGGCTGGATATGGCAGTGGATGGTATCATGGGAGCTGAAGAGAACCATAGGGTGGATGAGGGGGCAAGGGCCCAGCATGCATTGAGTGTGTGGAAAGAGGTCACAGTTTGTGAGGGCAAGGATGTGCTTATGTTCTGTAATGCTTATCGACTCAGTCTGGAGATGAGAAATATAAGCACTGAAGCATGACTAACCATCTATAGAGTAAGTAGATGGTTCCTAAGACCATCCATTGCTTTTCTTATTCTTTCCTCTCTAACCTATCAAGAAAACTGTCTTTAGACCTTACAGTTACAGGTCTGAGGATCACTAGTGTTGTGTGAATTGGTTGCCAAGTGGTGCCAGCTTCTGCTCCATGCCTATGAGGGCTCTGTATACAAGCTGTACCTAATTTGATGTATGTTATGGTGTCTGAAGGGGGAATTCTTGTAGGTTACTATGAACAAGCACTAGCTAGCTAGCTTGTACATAATGGCTGTACCTTCAATAAAGAAACTGATTTTCATTTCTAAAAACCTAACATATTTTGAAAATGATTGGCATAAGGACTTATATTAAGTAACTTCAGTATTTTGAGGGTGTATGGAATATTAGAGATAAAGGGAAACAAAAATATCGTGAGAAGGAAGGACTGTAGTGAGTCATTAATTGATGTCGCACCAATTAATCACTGTTCTTCATAGTATGTCTAGTAGTACTGAAGGGAGAATTGTGAGCATTCCTCATCTCTGGGAAGAATTCAGATGAGTACCAATCAACCAATTCTAAACTTAGTGGACTTGAATACAGTGATAAGGAATTTTGAATGTTTACCTCTGTGTCTTTCCCACTTTAGTGTGGTGGCATCAGAATTGATGAGATAGATTATTACTTCACTGTAATGTAATACCATCTCTGTCTTGGCTGACAAAGATATACCCTGTTTGAACAGTTTACTTGTAAGTGGATATTGTATCATCATTAAATGTGGTAAAACTTGCATTTGTAGCAAAGTACTAAGATTATGGACACATTATCTCAAGTAATATTGAGAAAAAAATTTCTTTACTGTAGAAAATACTTGGATAAGATAGCTGCTAAATTTTTTTTTACTTTTTTCATTGGCCCCATAAGCTGCCACAGTTTATGGACAAGTTGCATATTTGATATGGACATTCTAGTAAAATAGTTACAGCAGCCTGGAAGAATACAATGAAAGTGTTATGTTCATCATATAAATCTAAAATCTTAACAGGATCAAATTAGCAGTTTGAACTGATTGATGCTATTGTAATTAGGGATCACTTTTAAGAAAGATGGAAACCACATAGAGGTACTAGAGAATATATTCACTTGATTTTGTTAAATGAGATAAATCTTTGAAAGTAGAGTGAGCCAATTTATTGAACTGCATAATTCTTCAGAAATTACTTTCCCCCATTGTGCCTCAAATGAAATCCATACAGAATATGCTCAGTTTTGTAATAAAGGAAATACTATGTAAAAGATTACCATACTTTCCCCTTTATTGTCCCAGTATAATGTTAAGTGGACAGGGGATGAGGCAGGCAAATGTATGATAATGTTTTTCAGTAAATAATAAAGTCGGTAGAAATTTATGATTTATGCATTATTACAGAAAGAAAATGAATAGATAAAGTCAGAGTTGAAAATGTCAGGATCGGTAGTTAAATGCAAATTTCACAAACACATTTTTTACAAATATATTTTTGAAACTATTTTCTTTTAGTGTTGGTGCATTATGCTTATACATGTCAGTTAAGAGAGTGGATATTTGCTGGTGGTTTTGTGTGTCTGATCCTGATGCTGCCTTACCATGGCTGGAGAGGCAGTTCTGTATAAATGAATAGAAAGTAATTTGAAAGTGAACCAGATTTCCTTATGTCGTCAATTTCATTTCTATTTTTAGGTATTTCTTTGTTAAATTTTTTTTTGACAAGTGGGAAACAATATTAAGTAGGTTAATGTTTTTTGAAAGGAAAAAATAGACTGGTCGAGAGTTAGACACATTCATTACATGAGCTTTAAAGTTGAAGGATGTATCAGTGCATCAGTCGATTGTATTAGATTACTGACTGCTGATTCTGTACAGTTGAGCTGATTTTTGGAGAAAATTCATGTTTGAATAGAGATGCCTATATTTTATGTCAATAGGCATAGTTTTCAAGGTTACAGCATGTGAAATGTGAATCTCTGATTAGTTTGGATATATTGTATATGAGTGAAGAGCTTATATAATTTTTGTTTATTGTGATTATGAATGATTGATTAGTTATATGTTATTGGTGGTACCAGTTCATGTTATCTCATTATCTCACATTTCAGAAGAGTCACTGAAAATGGGAGTAATTGTTAAAAGTGACCAGATGACCTTTCAAATGACATTTGACAATACATCTTCATTTTCTCAAAAAGTAAAAGAGTGAACATAATAACTGTATTCTTAGTTTGTCTGTATTGCATTGAAGATCTGTTTGATACAGATTATTAAGGAAAAGAATTTTTACGGGATATTTGAACTGACTATATTTTCCAGTAGCTGGTTCATAATGAAAACAATGATTTTCGTTATAATTTTCATTATTTGAAACTATTTTTTTTTATAGACATGCAGTTTTGGTGGCTCCCACCAGTGGTCATCCATACAATCAACTTGCCCTCCTGGAAGCTGGTAGGGGAAACCGTCTGGCAGCAGTAGCATTATACGTCCGGGCAATGTGTGTGCCTTGTCCCTTTCCAGGTGCTCCTGCAAATTTAACACAGACTCTGACCAAATTGTTGTCTACATGGTGAGTAGAGTAATTGTGGTATTGGCTGTGTAGGTTACTCAGATATTCTCTGCTGTATTACTTCATCCTGGTGACATCACCTAGAAATTTTATGCTGGGTAATCTGCCTGTGGGGAAAGCTGTTAAAATTACCCTTGGAGACAGGGAAGAAAGAATTCTACTTATGTATCTCCTACATATTGTAGAAGGTAACAAAGATTGGCTGGAGCAGGGAGGTGGAGTCCCTCTCCACTTGTACTATCATATTCTAAATGTCTTTTCTTTTTCTTTCATGCTATTTGCCATTTCCCGCGATAGCGAGGTAGCGTTCTAAATGTAGGAACAGAAAAAGGAGCCAAGCAAGGATTTTCCTTTTAAGGCTCAGCTCCTGATGGTATCTTGCTAAAATGTGACTGGGCAAAAGGGTATACTCTTAAAAAGGAGTTATCAAGGAAATTAGTTAGTGTGAAGAAGGATTATAAAACTTATCTGTAAACTTGTAGCTGATTTTGAAGTGTAAAATTCTGTCATCAGTATCTAGAGGTTTTTGAAAATTACAAAAAAAAATCTAAAATAACCCAAGCTTTGCACAGTTATTGTTTATTTATTTATTTATTTAAGTTGTTCACTGTTTTCCACCTCATTGTGGCAGCTCCAGTAAGCGATTACCAACCCTCTTTGGAAAAATCCTTGCATAGCTCCTTCTGTTGACCCTTTAAACCTTAATGTCCCTCAAAGTTATTCTTTCCAGCCCTAAAAATTCACATTTTTTAGGTTGTTTAAGGAATGCATTTAGCCTTATTGTTTTGGATATATTCATACAATAATGAAATCACTTTAGATGTGCTTTTCATCCACTATTTAAGCTTTGACAGTGTGTAGAAGTTTTGCAGACTTTTCAGCACGATGTGCAAAAAAGTGCAATATAAGAATCTGAGTTGCCATTGTGCATTCTTCATTATTCATTTTACCCATACAAAAATATTGAGTGCTAATTGTTTTTAAGATTTATATGATAAATTTTTTCTTGCTTTAATCAGTGTGATTCACTGATAATTTTTTCATAACAGCAAAACTATAAAAGTTTGTATAATTAGCAGCACCACCAGTCAGGCCCAGTTAGGTGAAGGTTAAGTGGGCACAGGTAACACTTCCTTCACATTTGCTAGAAAACCATTATCTGTCTCATTTAGGTTAACTGAAGAGTCATTGTCCATAAAATCACTCTTCACAACCAGACGACAGATCATCATCGTGAAATCATTCATAATCATTTCTCTGGCTCTCTTAGTCTACCTAAAAGCTACTCAGTTTCTTTCCTTGAACACTCACAAGAATGTGCTGTCACTGACATGGCTGGAGGATGACTGAGTGTAGGAAGAGGTAATCATGAACTGCCAATTCTGCCACCGTCCAGGCTCAGTCTATGGCTTTGAAATTAAGAATGAAACTCATTGCATAAATATCCATCTAGAGGCTTCACTCACCTGGCATAGATATCTGTCTGGGGGCATTAAGGAAATAAGGAAGGTAATATGGGTAAACCTGGTGGATTTTTAGCCCCATCTCCCACCCATTATAGTCACCTTCTACAACAGACTGGAGATACTTGGGAAAGATTCCTTCTTTCATATTCCACTGATAATTGTTATTATTTTTATTTTTCTATTTTACTTTGTCACTGTCTCCCGCGTTAGCGAGGTAGCGCAAGGAAACAGACGAAAAAATGGCCCAACCCACCCACATATGCATGTATATACATACATGTCCACACACGCAAATATACATACCTATACATCTCAACGTATACATATATATACACACACAGACATATACAT
>JAUTXX010378248.1:270-19543 GCA_032273605.1 Panulirus laevicauda | reverse complement strand
TACAAGTGGTCTCCCACTTAAGTAACTTAAGTGTGTGTTTCCTGCACATAGCCTTTTTGTTAAGCTATTGTGGACGGGCTTTGTTCATCGCAACAAAATGCACGTTGTAGTGTGGATTGGAAAGCGGTGTTGAAAGTCTTCAACATTACTCGGCTATTTATGAGCCAAGATTTGATACAGTGTCACCACTCAAGATAAAACCTCCGTTAGGTGGTCAAATTTTTGTTGAGAGTAAATTGATCATGGGGGTAGAATTGTGGTCGGGTTAGTGTTGCTAGATTAGTGTTACTAATTTTCATTTCAATTTCTCGTGTGGTAATCTAATCATCGATATTCACCAAAAACAGAAATATGACCGAATCTGCCAGCAGCTGGCTTCTGTCACGGCTGATACTGCCACTTGCAGTAAAGACATGGTATACAAATATATGCCTGGTAAAGAAATGGGGCAAGACATGTAAAACGCTTTCACAATACACAAACACTTATTACAATATAACACGGGGCACTGATTATTGTATTCGAATCCCCTGACGCCGTCTTCACTGCCAGTCACTATGTAATTTTGCTTTTCATCATGAACATTGGCTTTCAATCTGTCTTGTATTTTTCCCACCTGATTCAAATGACAGATGGAGAACAAAGGTGTGTGAGGAAGAAGACATATTGACTCTGTTGGTTCCACATGTTATTAACACAACATGGGTGAAACTCTCCGTAAACTAGTCATATATCTTAAGTTTCACTAAAATCTTCGTTAGTGCAGGTCTGAAAGTTTTCCATAAAAAGATTTTGGACGTTGTTTTTAATCAGCTGCGACATATTTTGTGATTTGTGTTGACTATCTTTTTTTCAAAAGGAAACCACAATACGTTTTCGATGCTGATGGTTCAAAACACCATAAAGAATGGGAACGTTGAACCCACCATCACGTAATATATGTCGTTCATGAACACTGTAGGTTCTTTCTGTCTTAATTACTTCCCTTTCCTTCCTCATAAGATTATACAGTCTTCTTTTGTAGTATTTATGATATGTATTCTTCATATATACTTCTGTCTCCTTTGTACCTTAATTTTTGCTGTTCATTGTGGCTGAATCTGACGTATTATTTTTTTGTCTTGATTTAACCTCAGTCCATCTGTTCAGTAGATAAAAGGCTTGATAGGTGTGGTACAGATTCTAGGTAAATAGAGTATTAGCAGTCAGTAATAATCAAATCACTAAATATCATTAATCACTAAAAAGAAAGAAAGAAAGAAGAAACGCAAATGGGCAAACGGAATTAAAATATTGCTGGGTTCAGGTGACTAACTCCTCGCCCGCCATATGTTGCTTGACCTAGTGAAGGCTGCACCGTAAACTCGACCATATGGATATCAATATAAAGGTTGTATTTTCGCTCACTCTCGCTCGATTTTCAATTATTGTTGCCCGTGACTTACTGACATCTGTTACTGCCTAAAATAATGGAGTATTTGCTTTCAGCTCTCCCACTGTTGGTGGAATACCTTTTCAGTTTCCCTCAATCTCTCAATAGAGGTCGAATGCATCATCAAAATACTTGAATATCCGGGTCATCCGAACCTATTAATATCTTAAACAATTCAGTTGTATGCCTTCTCACTCTTCTGTATTTTAGTGTTGTTAATGTCAATGTCTTTAATTTTCTATGTACAATAAGTGTCTCAATGATGGATGGTACCGTGAGAATGGCTCATCAGTAAACATCTTCAAGGTCCTCGATATATTTCCATTTATATGGAACCTATCCACTATTTCTTTGTTCGATATGCTGTCTCACCAAGGATTTACATAAGGGTAAAGCATTTTCTTCATAAGAGTATCTGAAAGCTCAAGTTAATGATATCTCTGGCCTGGTTGATAATCTTTTTGGAATATTGTTCTCAAATTTAAAATTCTCGTATATGTAGCTACCAATATTCTTTTCCCTTTTCTCTCCTTCATTTCACTGAGTCAGTTAATATATAAAAAAAATTCCACATGAAATTTCAGCAAATACTTCTGATTCCACTCTTGCAACTTAAATTATCTTCCTTCGAATATGACACAATCTTCTTCATGTGAGATTATCTAAAGTATTTCAAAATCAGTTGCAAGTGAAGGAAGTTAAAAGTTATTATGGTTAGGTAAGTCACTGATATAAATTACGACCTGAAGAGGACCAAGCACTGCCCCTGGGGTATTCCACTAATGGTTTCCTTTCCAGGATATTTATTCAGCGTTTACGATCACATTATATCTTACTCTTTTTCCATAAATGAAGTTATCCCTCGAAGAATAGGGTCACTAATGTGATAAGCTGCTAATTCATAGAAAAGTCCTTTGTGAAGAACTTTGGCAAAGAATCGAAAGCCTTCATGAAATCAAAGTGTAAACAGGCCACTTCTTGTCCATCTACAATCTTCGTCCAGATGTCCAAAGGTAAAAGATTTATGCATGAAATGCTTTGCATACCTTTATAACACCATATACTGTTCTGATGAAAGTGCAGGTCAACACTGGTTTGGTAAATATGCCCTTTTTTTCCCCTTTGAGGTAAGTCTGATAATTTAGCGGGAGACTATACTCAACCATCAGGGATCAAATTTGAAACGCATCCGTAATAGGAGTAGTGTAGCATTTGAATTACAACGAATTTCCAAAATATACATAAGTTTGCCTCTGGTCATTGTTAAACTCTAATTTTTGACTACGTTAGGACCTTCTTACTTCTTGTGTAATTTACTTTATTTCATAGTCTTAAGATACGTGACAGAGACTCAAAAAATTGTATTCTTGTGAATGATGGGGATTAGCTAATCACAACAAAACACCGCCTCGCCAAATTCTTACCCGTCAGACGGCAAGGTTATCATCAGAATTCGGCTGTTTGAGTGTGTGTCATGTATATTTACCTGCAGACTGAATGTTTTTGTAAATATCCGAGTAATATCAAACGAGTTTTATAGGTGAGTTCGTGTGAGTATTTCCCAGTTCAACTGAGCAGCAGCGAGGTTTAAGCGAGAGGAGGATTTGTAACAGTTTTTCAAGAATGTTACTCGTGTTTAAAGTGACTTTGTTGTTTGGAGTTCAAAGCTGTACACATCTTGAATGATGAAGTGAAATGGTAATATCAGGACTTGAAATAGCAGGGGATAAGAATATGTAGTGCTTATGTCCATTAAACCTCTTGCTGTTATGTCTCCCTCACCTTCATTACCATCAGTGGCTGTGGGAAGCCTTACATGTGTAATTATTATATAGTTATATGAAAAACTATTGCTATTATATCAGGGCAGAGAGATCTTCCATCTTTCACGAATATCGAGAGGAAAGTTTAGTGATCAAGGGCTAGTGTTTTTTGGTAGTCACGATTATGCACACATTTTATGATACACAGTTATTTCATAATACCTACTGAATTAGAATGTGGTCATGAATTTACATACTCGAATATTGGTATATAGAAATGAAAGGCATTTTATATGAAGTTTTTGGCTAGATCATACCCCTATCTCATGTTAACTGATTCAAAATCTTACGCAACCTTTGTGTATTATGGAACTGTGTCTTACTAAAGCCAAAATTCTATGCATTCAAATATCTTGTTAGTAGTAATTTTGATGAAGGGGAACATAAATGCTCATTTTCCACAAAAGTGGGGCATTTTCACATTCCCTAAAGTTCCCAGGGGACCGCGGGACATACAGGTCAAAAGCGGTACTGTTCACTGGGACATCTTGTCACTTTAACCATGCTCAGAATTTTTTTTATTGATATATATGAGAAACAGACTGTTCAGACAATTTGATAAATAGATAATTGCTATATTTCTTGCTGTGCTGTATTTCTTGCTGTGTGGCAGTAAACCCAACTCAACCTAACCTAACATATTCAAGATAACCTTTACCTAGAACTGCTAATATATAAAAGTTTCTTGAGTTGACTGGGTATCCGAAAACACTGCACTAGAGTTGCCCTTTGCTGGTGGCCTGTTAAGGGTAAGGCACTAAAGGCTAATAAGTAACTCTTGAGATTTGCCAGCTATGGAGACTTTTTTGGTTTGGCCATCCCCTTGAGGGAGTTCCTGGAGGGAACAGGCGGGAGAGATTTTGATGGATATATAGAGATTGGATCTCCTACAGTAGCAAAAGCGTATTTCTTTGACCCTGAAGTATTTCTTGTGGATTTTGTTATTTAGTGGTACTGCTTTATTTGTTAATGTTATTTGCTTTTCAGTATAATTGCTGGAATGCTTGGTTGCTGAGTTCATTTACATTCAGATATAAACTAACCAGGTGTAGTGTGCATTTTCACTAAGAAGGGTAATTTTCCAGTTAAGCTACACATTAAATCTGGCTATGGACATTAATTGATCTTGTTTTTTATCGTTAGGATAGTGTTTATAGAATATGATGAATTTGAGTTTGAGTTGGAAGCTAGTATTTGATATATGATATTCGGTAAGATGATAGTTGTGAAAGTTATGATTGCCAGGGAGAATATGGGGTTAGTCATGAAATATAAATGTTAATTAAACATAAAAATTCAACAGAACTTATAAAAACATCAGCATATGAGAAACTTACTAACATTAATATTGTCTGTTGGGTACTACATGGAATGGCTACTTGTTGGGTGACTGAGTGCTAATGTCATCTGTTTCTTGATTTTCATCAGCATGATTTGCATGTGTTGTTCATTTTGGCTAGACCATTGAATATGAAGGCAAATTATGGCTCCATGGGAAGTTTGGTAAGGTTGTCATAGAATGTGTAATTTTCTGAGTTTCATGTATTGTACCATAATTAACCCCTTATTTTCCCTAATATTCATGACTGGAACCACTATTGCTATATTGTTTTGAAAAGACTTTAATGCTGCAAGTCATGCATTGGAATTTTTAAAAAAATTTCTGTTCTTTAAACATTATACAGCACTGCTGTTGGTAAACAAAAGTAATTAATAGGCTATCTAAAATAATTTCAGTGCATATAGTAACTATATTGTCAAGTTACTGCCTATATTTCAACTAAAACATTGATAAGTGAGACTAAATTTCCACTACAGTTCTTAGAAAAGTTAGACGAGTTTATTCATAGATTGTCTTAATGTCTAAAAATGATTCGTGTGCTTTATATTAACCCAATTTCCCTTAATCTTTACGACCATCACCACTATCCCCCCCCTCCCTCACCCCATATTTATTATCATAAACTGAAAATACAGAACTGTACTGCTCCATATCATCTGCTGGATGTTAGGAATGCATTGATACCAGTTTTTCCAAGTATATAAAGTTGCAGTTTGGGGGTACCGCAGAAATAACTTGTGGACTTGAAAGAAAAGTACCATATATCATTGGATTTATTATAAGTGATTTAGACCAGAGGCATGATTGAGAACATTATTTTAAATAGATGATTGAGAAGTCACCCATAATGATCACAGAGAGTTTGGAATCAAAATAAGTTGAAATACTGGGTCAACAGAACTTGTGAAAACTCACCTAACTTTACCTAAGAGTGTACTGGTTGTATGCATTGGAAGAAGTAAACACAGTTATTGAAGATAGCAAGCACAGTTAGCAAACAGAAGATATATTTCTATAACTTTTCCTCTTGGATATTCTATATTCATATTATCTGACCTTGAATTGATATTTTGCTCCATGTAGATTTTATCAAACAATTAGGATGATACTTTCATTTTTCATTTATGTTTCAAGTTTCTTTTGTTCATTAATTTTCATTGTGATGTAGAAATCTTTGGCTCTATTGCAGCTTTCAAATGTTACCTGACTCCTACCTCTCCCATACCTTATCAACACTTTCTGTGCAGTATTCCCGCTTCCATCCTTATACTTTAAACAGTTCAATGATTTTTTTTCCCTCTGTACTCTCTTTTCCATTTCTATATGCTTATGCCTACCTCCATACAGTTCTCTATATCTTTATTATTTTCATTGAATAGTTGTTCTCGTTCATCAATTCTTTTTGGATTATATGCTTGAAAAAAGAGCAGTCTTTTCTCAGTATTTATTGAGATACAGAAGTGTCTGACTCTGTCCATGTAGAATTTAAGGACTGTGATTGTTTTTATATACTTTTTATTCAACAAAATAAAGATATCTTTATTGTGAATTAATTTTTATCCTTGCTTACTATCACATAGGTTTTGTTAAACTACTACAGCTTCTGTGATTATGGAGGAGGAAACATGTGAGAGAATAATGAAGAAAATTGACATGGTTGTAAACCGGGATCCACTTCTGTAAGTTATGAATAACTTCACAGTAAGGTGAAACACATTAGTTGTAGATATTTTGATGTTTACAAGTTTGAATCGTATTTAACTCTGATGTTGTGATTTAGAAATAGCACAGATTAGATTAAGAGAATAGAGAGATTAATGAATGATGTGGAAAGGACATTTGGTGTAAAGAAGTTGGTGGAAAGATGAATGCATTAAAGTTTTAATCTTTACACTGCTTTCAGTAATCCTCCCAATACCCGATGGTATCTCTCTGACTAGTGTTTGTCTGCCACATACTACGTATGTGTGCAAAGGCAGAGGTATGAATAGAGACCTAAGTCTTAGGTGAAGAGTCAGTTTAGGATGAAGAAAAGCATTTACATTACGATATAGCCCCTTGCCTCACTTAAGTACGCTAGCTTTGGTTTTGAGGATGTGTCATTGCATTAAGAGGTTGTATGTAGTTAATGCACAAATAGTAAATGGAAATGGAGTTAAATATAAGAGATGATAGACTTTCTGTTCATTGTGAGTTGTAGGCCATCATGGTCATATGCATAAATTTCCTTTTTCAAGTAGATATATATTAGACATATCTGAATTGATTCCTCACTACTTGTCTCTTTATTACTTAATGTCATTTTCCATACCATGCATGTCATCAGAAATAAGTGTTTGTGATTATGCATCTATCTGGATGTGTTTCAGACATGTTTCTCTTTATTATTGAGCCATCAGTATATATCATTTATTTATTAATGTATTTATGTTTTTCTCAAAATTTTTAGTATTAGCATGATGGCATATGGTTGATGCTTGGTACTTACAGCTGCAAAATTAAGGTTTGCTTATAGGACCAAACAGTGATAGTAGAGAAGCATATACTTTGTAATGCACAAAACTTGTATTGCCATTATAAAAAGAGGCAAGTTAACTTGCTTCTCATCTCATTTCTATTTCTTTCTTCTTATTATTTGCTAAATTCTTTATTTTCAGAGATGAATTTGACATTGTCTTTTCACTTGGAGAAGTGAATCGCTCACCAGTCATTCATGTGGAACACAAGCTTGGCTTAGAATCATGGTGTGTCAAGCATGTGTATGCTTATACTTATGCCAAGATCCTGGAGGCTAGACAATCAAAAAAACGAGAAGGTTAGTTTTTCTGATGCTGTATTTGTTTTCAGGTTTTGTCAAAAAAGAAGTTAGAATATTTGACATTTGATCTGAAATACATAGACATTTCCTTCTTGAAAAAACATGTCAATCCATTCTCAACTTCATTCTCATTTATTAGGCATGGATTGAGAGCATTTAGCCTTTCATTTCACTCAAACACTTTCTTTAGCTCATTTTTAGAGTGTGAAAGTGTATATAGACTTCCATATTATCATAAGCACCTATTGATTGTTCAATTGGCACACCATGCTAATTTCTTTCATACTAGTTTGCCATTTTGGATGTAGCAAGGTAATTTCAGGAACGGACAAAGAATGGCCTCATTTATTTACATCCACTAGCTATCACATATAAAGCACAAAAACCGGAATCCCGTATTTATAGCCAAGCTTGATAGACCTTTCCATGGTATTCTGTAGTCCAGCCACAGATAGCTTGTCACTTCCTGTGTATCACATCATTTTGGTTTTCTCAATCCCTTGCATGCTTCTCATCTTTCTTCATGTTCAGGCCCTAATAACTCAAATCATCTTTCACTCCCTCCTTCCTTCTCATTTTTGGTCTTCACTTCCACCTTAATCTTTCCATATGTCCAAACAGCTTCAGCACACCCCATTCAGCTTCCTCAGTCATACTCATCTTATTACTGTATCCCTCTCTTACACAATCATTCCTTGCATGTTCATCACTCCTCACACCATTTCATTTTCAGCACCTTCTCTCTTCTGTTGTTTTCTGTTTAAGGTTCTCAAAGAGCAGTGTTAGGACTGCTGTGTCTTCAACCATAACCATTTTTGCCTTCACAGGCAGTAACCTCTCTCTCCACTCACTCCTCAATGCACACAGGACATGTCTCTCCTCATCCACCCTCTTATTGACTTCAGTTTCCTAAGTGCTATCTGTTGTTATGTTCTCTCCTATCTAAAAAATTTCACTTCTCCAGGTTTTTTTTCCATTCAAGTATGTTTGAACAAGTTATCTCTCCTCCCTGCTAAACTTTAGAACCTTACTTCCATTCACATTAACTTTCAACTAATTCCTTTCACACACTTTCAGTGTCAGACACTAGTTTCTTTAGTTTGTCATTCAAGTGTCTGCCACTTAGGCCATGTCATATGCACACAGTAGATGACTCCCTTCCAAGCCTTCCACTTGTGTACTGAAGACTTGCCTTTTTCTCCAAGATCCTTATATTTACATCTCTTATTACTCCATCCATAAACAGATTAAATAACCATAGTGACATCATACATCCTTTTTGCAGACCCACATTTACTTTGAACCACTCACCCTCCTATTTGATTTTAGTAGCTTTCCTCCCATAACATGTATTTGTAGCACCTTGTACAAGGCGTCTTTATCAACCTTATCATAGGCTTACACCAGTTCCATTGATATTATCAAACATTCCCAGGGCCTCTTACAAGAAGGGATCCTGGGGCTGTAACTAGAACCCATTATCTAGGGGCTCCTGCAGCTTCAAGGTTGTGTTGCACTTATTTAGCAGAAACAGGCTGGACTCCATTGAATAGAAAAACTATTTGACAAGATTTTAATCTTTCATCCACTGATGATGATACAGTCTTTCTAAAGGTGCCTCTTCATGCATGGTGTAACCTCAAGCAGGCTGGGTCTAGCAACACCATCACAGATCCAAAAGTGGTACATACAGACTCCTTTCTTTCTCAAAGTATTTCTCACAAAGTTTTCAGAGCAAACACCTGTATTTAGAGTTTCCAGAGTCAATGGGTTAAGATTATGTAACATGCTTTAAGTATTTTACAATAATAAGAGTTTCTGTGAGACATTGAGGTTATGCAGTTAAGTGTAAAGCGTCTGACTTGGAGTGACTTGGTAAAGTGCTCTTGTAAAACTTTTGTTTAACCAATGACTTTAGAATTGAAAAATATCTATAAGTGTTTTGATGTTAGAACTTGAAGTACCTTGTTAGAACTTAAAGTACATGTAGAAGTTGTGGGTGTAAATTGGAAAATAGATTATTAAAGAAATTGATTCTTGTGGTCATATTTATGAGTGGATTTTATGTTAGTTTGTGCAGTAATCAATTGGAAATAAGATTTGGCTGTTCATCGTTAAAGAATTTCTGGATGATGAACATTTTAGTGTACAGTTTAAGTTAGAAATTTTTCTTTCAAAAATAAAAATCTTGATTAATAATGATTTTCAGATCCTACTTTGTTGCTTCGTTGGACTCAGTTCTGTCTGCTTATTGCTCCAGAAGTTACAACATTCTGGAATATGCGTAAAGCATTTTTGCGCCAAGGTCATCTCACATCAGATACTGATCTTCATCTCACTAAGTTGATACTGTCTAGAAAACCAAAATGTATGGAGGTTTTCCAGCACCGTAAATGGATATTTGTCAATATTTTAGCCAGGGATATGCCTCACCAAGCAAATGGGGCCAATGATTTAGATGAGGATAACCACAATGTTAATGTTGATCTGAATTCTGAATATATTAGGCAGTTTCTGTTTTCTGAATTAGATATTTGTGCATGGACAGCAGATAAGCATCAAAACAACTATCATTCTTGGAACCACAGATTGTGGGTAATACAACAGTTTTCTGCATATGTTGGCCTTACAGATGTATGCAGTTTAGAATATGAAACAAGCCATAGTTGGGTAAGTGTTCATGTAAGTGAACATAGTGGACTTCACTACCTCCAGTATCTTCTTGACTCAGTTGTTTCATTAGTGAATGATGGAAAGGTCAACCATATCCAAGAAATTGTTCCATGTGTAAATAGTGTAGAGAAGCTTTATCAGAAGGAACTGGATTTTAACCGTGACCTGATTGAGGAATACACAGACCATGAAGCTCTCTTTTGTCACCGGCGATTCCTTTTGATGCGTTTGAGAGATCTCCTCTGCTCTTATCCCCAAAGAACCTGTTCTCCACCACCTCCAGCCCTGAAAAGATCTTGTGTGGAAACAGTCAACAGTGAATGGAGTGCTGTTCTTCTTGGTGAAAGAGACCTGATAAATAAATGTCTTCAAACTAAATCATATCAGAAAACGCTTGGTGAAAAGCATGCACAGTGGTTAAACAATGTAGTAGGTATTTAGCTATATTTTTCAGTTTTAATGTCTTGCCCTGAATGCTTAATCCTACTACTGTTTCTAGATTTGACATTTAAATGGGTTTTTAATTGACAGTTTGTAAGGATGAAAAATATTAAAGTTTTGATTAAAAGTTGTTCATTATTAATCTAATTGTATTTATTTGAACATCTGTGATATAAGTACAGCTTAAACATCCAGAACATTACTTACTGCATCAATATTAGCTGTAGAGGAAAAGAATTTATATTTAGTATTAGTCAAGTGATATATATAGCATTTTAATATAATTTTCCACATGTGTGTGATACTGTATTATCTTGGCAACTACATCAAAAATTGTGAGCAGTGGCACCTCAGGTTTGACAGTTAGCATGTATTTGAATTCATTCTCTGAGTTTTTAGTCAAAGATTTATGAATTACAAAGCATATTTTAGTTGGATTGCAAGGAAATCATAATGCATAGTTTTATATAAAAGAAAGTGAAGTTTAACAATTAATGTATAGACAAAAAAATAAACATTTTCATTGGTCTCTTGAGTTAGTTTTGTTGATATTTGTATTCAGTAAGATGTCAGATGAGAAAGTATATGTGTGTTCAAATCATTAAGTGAATAACTCCTTTATTTTCTAATAACTTATGCATGCCCGTAGAGTACAGCAAATATCATCATATATTGGGAAAGGTATTTTACAACAGTTTAGAGACAAAAAAAATTTTATATTCTATAAAGTTTTTTAGATTGTCTATATTTGTATATCTTGTTTTTTCTTCATTCATACTTGTTCACTGTTTCCTGCATTATCAGTTGGGCCAGGAACAGAACAACGAGGAGGCCTCATTCACTCACATCCATTCTCTAACTTTCATATATTCTGATCTACAGCCCATGCCTCATGTCAATACATCACCATCAGGACTACTATACCTTCAAGCAGTCCTCTCCACATGTTCCTCAGTTTGTCCAGGACCTTTGCTTACTTCACCCACTGTATGTGTCTCACTTCAGCTCCTGTTGATCCATTTTCTGCCATTTCCACTCTCAGGTCTTTTAAACACTTCACTTCCTCCAAGTTCCATCCAGTCACACTCACACCCCAACTAACCTGTGTCTCTTCACTGTTGAACCAAAAAACTGGCTTTTATTCACATTTACTCTCAACTTTCTCCATTCACACACACATTACCAAACTTAGAAACTAGCTTCTACAGTTCTCACTTGAATATGCCACCAGTGCCAAGTCACTTGCTCTCCCTACCCCACCCACCCATCCACTCAAGACAGACTGTAGACCTGCCCTTCTCCCCAAACCCTTGTGTTTACTTCCCTCACCACCCCATTCATAAACAGATTAAACAGCCACGGTGAAACACTTTCAGCTGGAACCATTTCCCTCCTTTCTTCCTACTTACACATATTCCTTACTGTTTTGAGAAAAACTCTTCCCACACCACATATTCAGATACATATCTCAAAGGATATATGTCAGTTTTGTCATATGCTTTCTTCAGATCAATATTGTCTCATAGAAATCCTTGTTTCTCTAAGTATTTCTCATGCATATTCTTCAAACACTTGATCCATGCATCCTCAGCCACTCCTGAATCCTCTCTGATCATCCTCAGTCTGATGCTCTTTGCAGGCCTTCAACCTTTCAATCACTGTTTTCCCACATAACTTACCAGGTATACTGAAACATGCATGGTGTTACAGGAGTCTGCCTACATAAGGTCACACCACAAGTAAAAAGTCACTTTTGGTGGGGCAGTATTATTAACAGTTGACGTAATATAGTACAGTCCTTTCAGGTAACTTCTTGCATCAAAGGAGTCCATCCTATTCCTGTCTGATTGATTTAACACAGCCATGGAGCTGCAGTAGCACCTTAAAAGTGGTCCTGGAATAACACCAAGACCCTTTCAGAAAAGTTCTTGGGGTAATTATGAATAAATAGATAGGTTGGAGCCTTTCTTCTGTTTCTGGAGTTAATGTAGGAAATAGCGATCAAATATGAAACAAAAAAAAAGGTATGGATGGTGGTGCTGGACTCCACCTGCACGAGATTTCACCATAAGTGTTAAGTGACCTTTGACAAGGTTTTATAATTTTCACTAGACAAAAAAGAGTACAGTCTTGTCAAAGGACATAAGTGTTAAGAGTCCATCATATTCCAGCTGCTGATTGCATTGCAACTGCAGGAGCCCCATAATGGGGTTTAGGGAATATATGATTTAGTAGTTTTATATGAACTATTTATTATTTGGAGCTATATTGTTTAGTTACTTTTTGAGTAAAGTATTGGGCCTGCAACTACAGTTACAGTAGTAAGTAGAATGAACAATGCACCTTTAGTCATTTTAATATTACTCTAGTTTTATATGTAAAGTGTATTCACTTAGTGACTAGATTGTTATCAAGAGTTCCTAAAGTTAGATTGTTTTGTGTATGTTTAATCTCATCTTTAAACTGATAATTTGTTGATAAGATTGACATTCTCTGTATTTATATTATTTTAAATCTTTATCCCAGAGGGTTAGTTCTTTATTGCATGTAAATACATTTATTGTGTTAGAATATTTGTTGTAAATTACTTTGTGATTATAAAGTAGACAATGCCAACAGTGAATATGATACTGGCTGGAGTCTTAAAATGTGGTCAGAATGCAGCTAGATATAACCAAAAGAAGGATGCATCATCTTTCCATAATCCTGTATGATGATATCTGAATGGTAAGAAAATGTGAACAAATACCTACTATGTATAAGTGCCCCCTCTTAGAACAACTAAAAGCCTTTATTCTTTGAATTGTGTATATCTCAGTACCTATTCATTGTACATAAGATTCATATGTCACTGCAGCCCAGTGTCTGTCCCATCATGCAGCAGATGATGCCAACCCAGTGTAATTGGATGAATTTGGGAAGACTTAAGTTTTAGGATAACCCACTAAGCAACCTTTTTCCATGAAGTTACTAACAGTATATATGCAATTTTTGTTTTTAAGGGTTGTAATTGGATGGCCCACAGGAGACAGGTGAAACGAGGTGGTCATTTTCTTGGAGCACTGAGATGTTGACTTGAAGGGAATGCTCCCCTTGCTTTTAATTTGCTCTTGCTTAGTGCTGAAAACAGTCCCTATGGAGAAAGTTCATTTTGTACTTCTCTGACAATGTAAGTATAGCAGCCATCAAATAATTTCCACTAATTGTATTTGACTCTACATTCAAAATAAGAGAAAATCAATTTGACTCACACTCTTCTTAAAAAAACAAAAGTTAGTTCTAAAAGAATCTTTTTTATTATTGCTCATATTTTATGTATTTATTTTTGTCTCATCTTTTAACTCATTTCCATTTGATTGAATTGAATCAACTGCTTATAGTTTCTCAAGTGTCTCAAATCATTCATAAACATCCTTAACCCATGTCCAGAGTGCTAAAGTGAAACATGAACATTCATACGGATATGCGCACTTTGCTTTTTCCACTGAGCATACAGTTATTTGTTGCATGAGACTTAAAATCTCCATCCACACCTCTATCTATGCAAATGAAATGATTCTATTGCAACAGATAAGAAAGCATTTCACCTGTATTTTCATCAGAATTACTTGGGTACTTTTAACCCTGATAATTTTTCTTAGCATAAGTCCCTCTCATTTATTGGCTACATTTTGTGCCACCTTTGTAGCCTGCGGATGTTTAAAGATTGCTTTGCCTGTTATTGGTATCTTCCATCTGTCCAACATCCTTTACAGGAGTCACACTGTAACTTACGAATTGGCCATAGTCATAACTTGAAAAAGTCTGAATCAAATATTCATGAGACTGTTCATTTGTTTCTCAGTGTCTATAGAATTGGTTGGTATAAGGCTTGTAACTGGTTTAGATTTTACTTGAGAAATGTCCTTTATGAAACTAATTAACCAGGAACTTAACCTGGCTCATGACTTGAAAGAAGACACCTTGGCCATATAATTTTATGCAGATGTATTTGATTCCTAAACTGCATTCAACCCATTTTTGAATCCTTTACAGTAACTACATAGTACCCAACACTAAAGTTCTATAGCGTTACCTCGCTGAAGCAGTGGGTAGCGATGCTGTCTCCTGTGGGCGTGTATGAGTGGATGGACCATTCTTCGTGTTTCCTGGCGCTACATCGCTGACGCGGGAAAGCGATTAAGTATGATATATATATAACCCTTTTCATGAAAGGGTCTTGATGTTACTCAGAAACTCGTTTTGTAACTTTCTGTTGGTTGCAAAACCATTTATACTCCCACAGTCATGAAAAATATGACATACTGAGAGTTTAAGGAGTAGTTTTCTTAATCGATTATGACCAAAACTGCAGGTTTTTGATTGTCAGAGGTACTTATCAGGCCCCCCCCCAAAAAAAAAAAACTTTCAAAATTGGAATATACAATGAAAGGCATCTTTACCTTAAGTGTCAACCTGAAATATTTTATAATGCTTCCTGTGATCGACAGATAGCGAATGGCTGTGGAAAATACTAAACGCAATGTTTTTAGATATTAATTACATAATGGTCCTGAAACAAGACTAGGACATATACAAACAAATGTTGGAGCGCGGAAGTCATCGGCGGATGAGGTTGTGAGCGCAGGAGGGTTGGTTGTAGTGTTGGAGGCGGCTCTGGAGGAGACGACATATGGCGAGCGAAGTCAGTGTGATGATGGTGCAAGTGTTGCTGTTTGTACTGTTGTTTGTGATTAGAGAGAGTTTTCACTCGTGTTGCCTCGTCTCTCGCTTGTATATAATAGCTTTTATGTCTTATTATAAGTGTAAACACTCTCACACACCCCAGCCTAAGCCAGGAATCCATTTATCAATCAATAACGAATGGGGTTGGGGGGAGGTGAACACCTGAGTTGGGTGTAGGTCGACTGCCGCGCCTAGTATTCGAACCCCCCGTGGTCGCTCACAGTCGGTAGCGATAACCGCTCCACCACGGAAGCCTGTGTTGTGTGTGTGATGGTCATTGCTGTGATGACGGTGGCGTTCTAGTTGACCAGACAAGGACAAGGGCGGGAGTTAGAATGTAAGCAGGTGAAGTTAAAGAGTGTTTAAAATGTGACCTGTTATGGGCACGATTGGCTATGAGGTGCGGGCAGGGATCGGGTGTGAGGGGGTAAGGAAACCCTGAGGGAACCAGTGGTCACCAGAAGCAGGCCGTCGCGTCGGGTAAGTGGTGGTAGTGGCGACGGACGACGAGCAGTTACGTGGCAGCGTCCGACCAGTTGGCAAGACCCGGTCGTCGTGCAAACGTCTCTCGGCAAGATCGTGTCGTCTGCATTAACTTGGTTAAGATCCTCCTCAGTTACGACTGTGACCCGTGTGACTTGGTAAAGATTTCAGAATATCATGGATTTTAGAAGAACGTCATTAAGTGTTGAGGACACGGGAGTTTGTAAGATACTAGAAATGTTTGTTGCTTACGGTATTGTACTGTGAAAAGTTTTGTGTTAGTGATTGCGGTGAATCGTAAGAGTATGACGTCCCATTTCATCCATATTCCTAACAACATTATTACGGAACTTGTAGCACTTTACTTCCCATATACGACTCCCACAGACTTACTACATAAAAGAAAATGGATACGTAAGTAATCATTAAAGGGGGAAATCCAGTGGTTCGACAGTTACTTTAGCAGGAGGGAAGATAGGACGGATATAAGATCTTTGTAAGAACTTATCTTTTTACACTGGATCAGAATTCAATCAGTGATGCTCCACAGGGCTTAGTCTTGGAACCGCTGATATTCCAATGTATCAAACGACTTGATTATTTTAACGTATATGAGAGTATGGAGCATTTAGAATATCTCAGTTAGTTGGGCAGAAGCGTAGCCTATCATTTGCTTTACGCAAAAATAATTGCTTGAGGTTCAGTCTAGTCTAACCTGCTTTAGGTAAAATCATGATTGGTTGAAGTTCATCCCAGCCTAGCACAACTGATGGAGGTTGGGATACAGGAAAACGGGGTCAGGTTTTGACTTGTTTTGCTCGGAAAGAAATAACACCAGTGAAAGTGTGAAAGCAGACTGTAGGGTTGACACAGTACTCACAGTTCATAATTGTACCGGTTAGTAAGGGAATAAACTGCAGGGAGCGGATAGTAGACACTGATTTCCCAAGGATGTGGATGGTAGACTTTGGTGTCAGCGGCTCTTTGTCTGAATCGAATTGACCTTCAATGTACGTCAGTTCTTTGAATTAATTGATCAGTTCAAGGAAAAGGCTGTGAAATTGGTCCCCTCTGAGTGTAAAGCATCCTCCCTGTACGTATAAATATGTAATCACATACACACACACACATGCAAGCCTATCGCCAGAGTACCACATAAAGGGGACTGTCAGCTAGCAGTTATTGGAATAGCATTCAAATATATGGATAAAGAAATATTCAACAAGCTGCCCACAACCTACATAAGGCCATAACTAATACGCGGGAGGAGACGAACGAGAGGCCTTACACATTAGATAAAAAAAAAGAAGCTTGTCAATAAGGATGGAAAGCAGTACTTTTTCATTACATAAGAACACAGAATTAATATATGGGAATATTGTAACAGCGGACAGCATGCGTAAGTTGAAATTTTGTATGATAGAGATGGTTCAAGTATGCGTATGTTTGAAAAGTTGTATGGCAGTAGAGATGGTTAAAAAAATAGGTAATTATAAACACACACACAGACGCTCAATAGTCCGTACCATTGTCACTCTACTCGCAAGACAAATCAGAGCATAGCAGAAGTGAGGACCCAAATTCGATTCTCCCCTTTACTGTGAAGCATGAACGATTGCTCTCTTATTGTCTTAGATTCCGTGCAAACAGCTTTTCATCATTCCCGTCTAGAGATGTGTCAAAAAGACATGAAGATGCCCCCTCTCTCTTTCCTTTCATATCCTTGGTGATGTAACAGTCTCACAATTGTATATTTTCAGATGTTTCTACAACAACGCGAGTAAACACAGTTAAATGAACGGGTCTTTCAAGCACCGACCTGGAAGCGTAGCTTCAGACAGCAGCAACAGAGAGGGAAAGGCGGCCCACTGCTCCAGTTGTACGTGTGTGGTGGAGCCACACTGAACAGGTGGCTGGCCGGGGGTAGAAGCCAGGCCACCGTGCTCACCAGGCCCCAGCACTCAAGAGCCACCGACTCCACCAGCAGGACCACTAATGGTGTCTCTGGCGGAGCAAAGTGTCACATAAGGACGAATCCCTGAAAGGAGTTCGAGCTTGAATTTCACAAGATCGTTCTTTTTTGAAGAAAAATAATGCAAGATGAAAGTCGCCGAGTGACAATTACTGGATTTGGACATCCGTGCCCCGAGGCACCGCCATGATGAGCCGTTGGGAAGGTCAGCATCTGCTGGTCAGGTTGTCAGGGGCCATCAGATTCTGCTGTGACCTTGGCGCCTCTCAGGAACCACCCCTGGAGCCAGATATTCCCCCAGGGTACCACAGGGACCACCAGGGGCTTGACGATGACCTACATCTGGTCACTGACGCAGAGCCATGGGACCAGCTCCTCCTCAATCATCGAATGGTTAGTCTGAAAAGTCATGTTGTTGCCTCTTTTTTCTGCTCGTCTTTCACTCCCACTCCCCCAGTGCATACACAAGTCTAATGTCAGACGAAGGAACTCGGAGATTATTGACGATTCAGTTACATCATATGATTTCCTGGCATCCAACTTTCTCTTGCGGTACCTCACGCGTAAGTATACCTCCAGGAAGCTGTGTCCGGCCTGAAGTTTGGTTATACACTGAGCATATAACCCTTAAGCTCTGGTGATCTTGTCACACACACACACACACACACACACACACACACACACACACACACACACACATAAGTGATTCACTGGCAGGGAGACGATAAATTATCCTCCTGATTTATAAGACCACTTCTCATGTTTTGTTACTTGCTGGTCACCGATTTCACTCTCAGTGTCCTTTGCTGCTTCGTATCTCGCACTAACTTAACCCAGGGAGTTAACCTCCAGGGGGTAAAGGGGGGGAATAAATGTGGTAGTGAGAAGAATGACTGGGGTGTCCTGTACATCCTCTGTGTCTAACAAGAGGGTGTAATCTTTAGGGAGTGTCACCTGAACACTCCCTAACACTCTTTCCTTCATCACTGTTTTCGAATTGTAGTTTTTCTCCCAATATCATGATCATTCCAGTGTTGGGGTTATTGAAAGATGTACAATTCTAGTTCGTCCTCACAACACTCACTCAACCAGTAGTTCGACAGACAGCAACAGTGATAGTGTTAGTTTTATCCATTACCATTGTTGAATATATCACCTGTTTTAGACGTTCCTCTTACCAGTGTTAACTTGGTTTCAGCAGCAGTTTCAAGGTTTGTTTGAGTGTGTTAATCTTACTGGTTTAACGTGATGACACTTTTTTTTGTCATGATTTAACTTGCTGGTATACTTTCAGCTTTATAATGACATAGTAACAACGAGTCAGGAATTAATTTAACCAATTGCCTCTCGTTTCCAGCTACAACAGAACTTGGCATCTCCATCACCTGGTGTTCAACGCCACACGCGTCCAGTTAGAACGGAATCTAATATCCCTCCACCTGTTGTTTAGCTTGGTTTAATACCCTAAGATGATAGCAATTGTTATTGTGGTTATATATCACCGAGTGAATCTATTTAGCAAGGTACACATTGTTTAATGGCGCCTTCTGTCAGGCCGGCCTTG
>JAUTXX010378137.1:0-13227 GCA_032273605.1 Panulirus laevicauda | reverse complement strand
AACACTCACCCTTATCCCCTTTGCCTTTGTACAAGGGCACTATACATGCATTCCGCCAATCCTCAGGCACTTCACCATGACCCATACATACACTGAATATCCTTACCAACCAATCAACAACACAGTCACCCCCTTTTTTAATAAGTTCTACTGCAATACCATCCAAACCCACTGCCTTGCTGGTTTTCATCTTCTGCAAAGCTTTTGTTACCTCTTCTCTGTTCACCAAACCATTCTCCCTGACCCTCTTATTTCGCACACCACCTCAGCCAAAACACCCTATATCAGACACTTCATCATCAAACACATTCAACAAACCTTCAAAGGTTTTATGCCTACTGCCTCCCTATGATATTCCTATAAAATTTTAAGGAAAAACTTTGTAACTTGATTCCAACTACAGGTATTAACTTTATAGAAAACTTACCTAAGCCATGTACATATTCATTTTTTTCCTAATCAACAGTAAAAATTCATACTTTCACTTGTATCTTTCCTAGGCACAGAGATTTGTGATCCTAAATGGCTGAATTAAGAAATTAACACATATGTGGCATCACAAGAAAACTTTGCTTTCCAGAGATGGTTACTGAAAAATCCATACAAAAAACAACCTTAATGTGGTAATGTCAAGGATGAAAAATTTAGCAGCAAAAACATTTCACTTCTTATTAGTTCTTACTAGTATTTTCAAATCCCTTAATATCAATGCTGCATCAAAATATGAAAACACCATACATAACTGACAAATCCCTTAATATCAATGCTGTATTAAGATATGAAAACACCATACTCAGCTCATCTTTCCTGCTGCTCAGTGAAATGCTAGTTAAAGTCATGAGACAATATACTTATTGGATCAGATTTCTCTATTCACCTCAGTATTTCTTCCACTTTAATTAATAATTCTTGAAAGTCACATATCTTGCTTTCTGGCATTTCATATTCCTGGCTGAAATACTCAATACAATTACTATGAAACCCTATTTCAACAGACTTCAATGAATCAAAATTAAACTTCCAGCAGATCCTTGACCCCATCAGATTAAGTTTGGAATCTATCAATAAATTCAGGTAAAGTTTGTTACACTGGAACTTTAGTCCACTACGATAAGCACCCATCGGAGTAAGTTTGGGATGTAACAGAATAGTCTTAGTTTCCAACATAAGTACAAGACTCTGGATATCAAAACATAAGACAGCTTGCTGGACATCACCTCACCATATTCTCTCTGTACACATACATGTAATTGTAAATTGATTTACATTGTTCACTAGTGCAGTATCACATTTTTTTTACCTTGACACATACAGAAAGAACTTAATTTGAAATTTCGGGATGAAAGAAGCCCTACCTTGGTCACTACTCACCAACTTGAAATAAACTCACATTTGATCAATACATGAACACACACAATCATTATGAAGTTGCAGTATTTACTTGTGGAAGATATGTCTGTCACTTTGTGTAAAATAAAGGCAGATAAGAATGCTGTCAATGTTGTACATTCTGAGAAGTCAAAGAAACACTTCAGCATTGCTGAAAAGCTGAAAATGATTGAGCATCATGAGCATGGGAAGAGTGGTTTGTTGCCTCATGAATGCCTCCAGGTGACCATGGAGCTATTTCCTTCTGATTCAGAGTACCCTTTGCATCTCCCTGACCAACTCCAGCTTGGCTGGGTGACTTAAGAAATCACAAGTCATATCAATTTGAGAATTCCTTGTGCCTTTGAGGTAAAATCTGGGATGTGATGGAATATGTCCTCCAACAGATGACACTTCCCTCTAACATTCCTTTAAAATGGGGTTCACTGTACTTCTCATTCATTGCAACTCATCTTTATTATCTGCTTTCCTTCCAGTTTACTCAGGACATACATTGCTACAATACACCACCAAGTCTGATTCTGGCTCTGTCTGCTAAAAGCATTTCCAACTGTTCCAAGTTAGCTTCATTTTTCACCTTCTCATTGAAAGAGTAAATGCTAGTGAGGGGAGGTAAGCAGTACATACAGCACATAAAGGCACTATCTTTGCACCAGACAAGCATGAAGAGCAAAATTTTTCAGGTCTCCTAGGAACAATGGCTTAAATGACAATGTTGTTTTATGTGTTAGCCACTGGAGAGGAAAGGCAATGTCCCGTACAGAGCTAAGAGTGAACTGGAGTGTTCTTGGCTTACATATATTTATTGTTTTTCAGTCTTGCCAGGAGTGAAGGTCCAAGCAGCCTTATATTGTGGCACCAGCAAGGCTGGTGATTTATTACAGGTTGAGCATCCCTAATCCAAAATCTGAAATGCTCCCAAATCCAAAACTTTTTGAGTGGCAACATGACAATATTAGAGGAAAATTCCAAGCCTGACCTCACTTGCCCAAGCTGGGCTCTGATGCTCTGTTGACACCAGTTTGTTACAAACAATTGTCACTGCCAGACCTATGTGCATTACTCTGTGGTTTTTGCTTATTCTCTGCTCTGTGGTACAAAGATGTAGTTGAAAATGTCAAAAAGGCCTGCAGATACCCTAATGGACAACAGTTATTAAAAAAAAAAAAAGAGGAAGCATTTACGTTCATCTATAGCGCAGAAAGTCAAGCTCTTGGAAAAACCGGACAGAGGTGTAAGTGTGACACATCTTACAAAAGAGTATGGTGTTGGAATAACCACCATCTATGACATGAAGAAACAGAAGTATAAACTGTTGAAGTTCTAAGCTAAAAACGATTACCAGAAGTTAATGAAAAAATAGAAAAATACTACATGAAGCTAAAAATAAGTCTCAATCATGTATGGAAAGAGTGGATCTGTCAGTGTTGCAGGGAACACATGCCACTTAATGGCATGCTGATCATGAAACAAGCAAGATCAAATGAAAATTGAAGAGAACTCTGAATATTCAACAGGCTGGTTGCAGAAATTGAAAAGAAAGCAGCAGCATTAAATTTTCAAAGATATGAGAAGAAAAAGCACCTGCCGATCGTGAAATAGCAGAGAAATTCATTAACAAGTTTGCCAAGATCAATGATGATGAAATTCTGACGTCATAACAAGTCTAGTGCCAATGAAATATCACTGTTTTGGCGCTATTGCCCCAGAAAGACAATGACTACACCTGATGAGACAGCCCCTACAGAAATTAAGGATGCCAAGGACAGAATAACTGTGCTGGGATGTGCTAATGCAGCAGGCACACATACGTGGAAACTTGCTGTGATAGGCAAAAGCTTGTCTTTGTTGTTTTTAAAGGAATTAATTTCTTACCAGTCTATTTTGCAAACAAAAATGCATGGATCACCAGAGACATCTTTTCTGATTGGTTTCACAAACATTTTGTACCAGCAGCTTGTGCTCACTCAGGGAAGCTGGACTAGATGAATACAGCAAGATTTTGTTATTCCTCGACAACTGTTATGCCCATCCTCCAGCTGAAATTCTAATAAAAAAAAGGTTTATGTCGTGTATTTTCCCCTGAGACTTCATTAATTCTGCCATGTGACTAAGGTATCCTTAGATCCATGAAGAGTAAATATAAAAACACTTTCTAGAACAGCATGCTGACAGCAGTGAACAAAGGCATGGGTGTGGAGGGTTTCCAAAAGGAGTTTAGCATGAAGGATGCCATATATGATGCTGCCATCACTTGAAACACAGGGACTAAAGAGACAGTTGTACATGTCTGGCACAACCTCTGGCCTGCAACTATGTTCAGTGATGATGATGAACGACATGGAGATTTTGAAGGATTCAGTATGTCAAGTGAGAAAAAAATGATGTTTGACCTCCTTACATATGCAAAAAAATATACCTGCAGAGTCCATCAGTAATCTGGAAGAAGTGGATATTGAAAAGGTTCTTAACATCAATAATGAGGCTCCAGCTGTTTATTCAATGACTGATAGTGAAATACCTGAAATGGTTCTGAATCAAGGCATTTGTGATGATAGAGACGATGAAGAAAGTGCCTATGGATGACATGGTGAAAATGTGCAATGGACTTACTCAAGGACTAGAGCAGTGTGCATTCATATCAGAACAAGAAATCATTAGTTTATAAAATCAAAGAGAGACTTCTAAAACAAAAACCATTGTTAATGAGACAGATGACTCTGGAGGAAACATTCAAATAAGCCATCCAGCAGAATGCCTCCTCATCCTTAGAGGACCCACTTCCTGATCCCTTAACTTTTCTGATGTTCCTTCTCACGATGATGTCAACAGTGATGTATCCCTTCCTCCTCAAGTTTCTCAGGCCACATGTAGTTCTGGTATTTGTTGCTGCATTTATTTTCTTTTGTAAACACATAATCTTTTTTTGTAAGTGCAAAACATTATTTTCTTGTGAAATCAAAATTTCATCTCCACTTAAAATGCCATGTCTGAGCATAACATGATCAGCAACATTATTGTGCTGAAATTTTCTCACAGTTTTCATTACATCTGCAGCTACCTGTAATTACTGTAAATTAAATGACATAAATGGACTCTGTGTTTGGACTAGGGTCCCATCCCCAAGATATTATGCATGTGCAAATATTCCAAAATCCGAAAAAAATCCAAATCTGATATACTCCTGGTCCCAGGCATTTCTGATAATGAATACTCAACCTGTATAAAGAGGAAACTTTTTGTCATGCTCAGAAAGAATTAAGCTGTAAAATCAATAACAACACAAAATTCACCTCATATGTCAGCCACTCCATACGATCCATCAGGTCACATGAACTGGTGGTTGACTCTCGACGAAGGTAGAGTTTGCCACATGAGGGAGTTATTGATATTAGGGTTTGAGAAATAACAGGGGCACCTGAACTGGTGCTAGGTGCTGGGGGGATGAGGGTAGGTGGTGGTTCACCAGGAGTAGCAACTGGTGTTGGCATAAGAAGGCGTTCCTCTTGTCGATGTAACCAAGACACAACAATACTGCAGAAAATCAGTACATACATATAATCAACTCATTCATGAAAACTGACACCAGAAATGATATATATAATTTGGGAAATTCAAGCTTTTAGTTTTATAAATATTTTCATGATGTTCACTCAAAGGAAAATATACACTGTATAATGCATTGCAATACAAATAGTTTCCAGGATTATCAAATACAGATGAGTATCAAATAACATTTATCATGAAGTGCCAAAATTACCAGTTTTCTGAGTCTTTTTTTGAACTGTAATGAAATTTACCCTTCGAACTGATGTGAAAACTAATAATGCCTTGCTGGTGTAGAGCAGTACTACTAGGACACTCTTTTCTTGTTCATTATATTTTACTACAAAGAAGATTCATCACATACCAATGAAGAAATCACTAATATTATCTATGTATCTACATTCAGTGGCACAACACCTACATTCAACCCACTGACTGCTGATATGCCATATATGGCATGGGTTGGCTCTGGCCTTTTAGGTCTTTCCTATTTTATGTATTTTTCTTATGCTGGAGGCTCCAGTCATGGATAAAAGTCCAAATCAAGGCCAAGCCTTATTTGAAATATAAAGATTATCAAATGGAAAAGTGAGAGACAAGGGAAAGCATTTACGAATGTGGAGGAAGTGAAAAACTTGTCTTGTGGAATGTGCCAGGTCATAGTTATTGAGAAAGACATGGGAGGAAAGACAGTTCCAAAGCTTCAAGATGTGGGGAGAGGAATAGTCATCAGAATGGTCCAAATGTGAGTTGCCAATGGCCACACAGTAATCACATGACACTGTAGCTTCCCAAGTATTGCGTGGTGTACCTTGAGGTGGGGCATTCAAGCAGCCAGCTCTCTGGATCAAAAACCAAAGTAATACCTGTAGAAAAGGGGAAAACAATCTAACATTTTGGTGTAGGGCAAGCGAGTCAAGTTTTGAAGTTAGCCTGGGAGAGTATAAGTTGGACTGCTTGCGAATCAACTCTTTCAAGTAAAGATGCAGAGCTAGAACTACACCAGATGTGAAAGCAGCATGGCATAAAAGGATGGATCAATCCTTTGTATGAACGGAGCAATTGTTTGGAAGAAAAGAAATATTGAGATCTAAACAGGACTCCCAGTTTCTTAGAAGTATATTCAACTATCTGTAATGTAAGATTTCCAAGAAATAGTGGATACTGCAGTAATACCAAGTATATTCACTGAGTCAAGAGGTAGAATTACAAAACTATAAAAGGAGAGGAAAGTTGTGAGAAATCTTTGATAGAGAGATAGGTAGAAATTAGATTTTGGAGATTTTGCATACCCCACTGAGATAACCTGTCCAAGTCTGAGTTTGTTGAAGAAATAGCAGAGATGAAGGATGTGGAGGAATGCAGAGCTCAGTCATCAGTGTACGAGTGCATCTGGCTATTTGTGTACAAGAAGAAATCTGATAAAAAAAAAGAGAAAAAATGTAGGGGACAGACAGAACCTTGAAGAACATAGCTGTTCACAGAGGAAGGAGGGGAGGCTGATCCACCAAAAAGCACTGGAGACAGATCAGCTGGAGAGAAAGCTAGATATAGGGAAGCCAAGTGATGGAGGAAAGCCAAAAGACAGGATATGTCAAGGACAACTACATAGGATTCCCCAAAATTATTCAGGGAAAATCAACTGATATTATAATTAGGATGGGAAAGAATATCACACTGGATCTCACCTTACGCAAGTTACACTGGTGATCAGTGAGAAGACTGTGAGATTAAAGATGTCTAAGGATAAGGGAGCTGAGGAGGGATTCAAAGACTTTGAAAATGGTAGATGTCAAAGCAACAAGACAATACTCTGAGGGGTTAAAACAGTTGCCCTTTTTAGGGAGGGGATGTACCAAAGCATGCTTCCAAGAAGAATTTCTGGCTTTTGAACAGAAACGGATCAGATGAGCAAGCAGATTCAAGTTCAGAGGCACACTCTTTCAGTAAATAGGGACTGATGCCATCAAAACAGCAAGCTTTATTTGTGTCCAAAGAAAGAATTACTTTTTGGACAATCCATCTCATTCATAAACAAATTAAACAGTCAGGGTGAAATCACACATGCCTCCAGCAGACCAACCTTCACCTAGAACCCCTCACTCTCCTCACTTCCTACAAAGACATACATCTCACACCCTTGATAAAACCTCACTGCTTCCTGCTGCTTTCTTATCACACAGTATATTCATACTGCCTTTCACACAGAATCTCTATCAACCCTATCACATGCTTTCTTCAGATCCAAGAATAAAGCCTATGAATCTTGTTTCTCTCAAGTATTTCTCACAAACATTCTTTAAAGTAATCACCTGATACACACATCCTCTGCCACTGCTGAAAGCACAATGTTCCTCACTAGTCTAATGCTCTGTACATGCCTTCACCCTCCCAATCACCACTCTCCCATACAGCTTACTGAGTACACTCAAATCTATACTTCCGTAATTTGAACATCCACTTTTGTTTCCCTTGCCTTGATATAATGGCATTATGCATGCATTCTGCCAATCCTCAGGTACCTCCACACGATCCATGAATACAATGAAAACCTTCACTAATCAATCAATAACACAGTCACCCTCTTTAAACTGCAAAACCATCCATTTCAGTCACTTTGCCACATTTCATCTTATGCAAGGCTAACAAAGTCTTCTCTCTTCACCAAACTTCTTTCCATGATTCTCTCACTTCACATCCCTCCTTGACCAAAATGCCCTACTTTTGCTTTTTCTTTACATTGGAGGCTCCAGACATGGACAAAAGTCCACAACAAGGCCGGGCCTTAACTGAAATATAGAGAAGATTATAAAAGGGAAAAAGAAGAGACAAGGGAAAGGATTTATGAATTTTGAAGGAAAAGAAAAACCTGTCTTTTAAAATGTGCCAGGCCATACTTACAGGGAAAGACATGAGAAGACAGAGAGTTCCAAAGCTTTACGGTGTAAGGAAAGATATCCAAACAGCCAACCCTTGAGTTGCTAACAGCGACACAATGATCATGTGAAGCAGTAGCTTATTAAGTATTGTATGGTCTAGCTAGTGGTGGGGGAACACAAGCAGCCAGCTCTTGGGAGCAAAAACCAAAGTAATAACTACAGAAAGGGAAAGTGAGCCAACAATGCAGCATAGGACAAATGGGTCAAGTTTTGATGTTAACCTAGTTAAGTTTGTAAGTCAGATTGCTTTTGACTCAACTCTGTCGAGTAAAAATGCAGAGCCTGATCCACTCTAGTTGTGAAAGCAGTACTCCATAAAAGGATGAATCAATCCTTTGTATAAATGAAGCAACTGTCCAAAATTAATTTCGACATAAATACAGGACTGCTAGTTTTTAAGAGGCGGACTTGGTTATTTTTGTAAAGTAGGGTTCCAAGAAAGAGTGAATGCTACAGTAATACCAAGTATGTTCATCAAGTCAAGAAGTGGAATTATAGAACCATCCAATGAGAGATGACAGTAGTGAGTTTTTTGATAAAGATGGGTAGATACTGGGTCTTGGAGGGATTAAACTTAACTAAATTTCATCTACCCCACTGAGAAATCCTGTCCAAGACTGAGTTTATTGAGGAAACTGTTAAGATGAGATGCAGATTGAAAGAAAGAAGTGGAATCGAAGGATATGGATGAATGCAGCGTTGAGTTGTCAGTGTATGAGTGCATTTGGTTATCGGTGGATGAGAGGAAATCATTTATAAAAAGGATAAAACGTGTAGGGGACAGGGCAGAACCTTAAGGGACACTGTTGTAGATGGAGAAAAGGGGATGGGGGTGGCTGATCCATCAACAACAACAACAGAGACATATCAGCTGGAGAGGAAGCTTGATATGAAGGGGCAAAGTGAGGAAGGGAAGCCAAAAGAGGGGAACTTAGAGATGAGATCTTGATGCCACACATGCCACACTCTGTGAAAAGCTTTGGCTATGTCAGGGGCAACTACACAACACTCCCCAAAATGCTTCAGGGATGATGACCAAACATTAGTAAGATAGGAAAGAATCTTACCTGTGGATCTTATGGAAGCCATACTGGTGATCAAAGAGAAGACTGTAAGATTCAAGGTGTTCAAGAATATGGGAATGTTCAAAAACTTTCCCTTGGAAGATGTCAAAGCAGTAAGATGATAGTTAGTGGGGTCAAAACGGTCACCCTTCTCCAGAATAAGATGTATCAATGCATGCTTCCAAGAAGAAGGAAAAGTTTTGGCTTTTAAACAGAAATGGAACAGATGAGCCAGCACAGGTGCAAGTTCAGAGGCATTCTCCTTTAGTACAGAGGGATGATGTCCTCAGGACCATAAAGCCTTGCATGTGATCAAAGGCAGGAGCACTTTTTGGAAAGTCCAAAAAGAGATTATGGGGAGGGGCATAGGATTATTAAGAGGAGCATCAGTGGCTGAAGGAATCTTATAAGTTTCCAAGGTGGAGTTAGAGGAAAATCAACAACCAAAGAGAGTTGCTTTGTCTGTGAGACAGACAGCCACAGTACCATCAGAATGGAAAAGTGAAGGAAATGTAGAATGACAGAAGTTATTAGAGATGTCCTTCACTAAGGACCAGAAACACCTATTGGTGAACAACCACAAAAGGTTATAATTCTTCCTTTGAAGAAAAGAATGCTTTGCCTCATGGACAGCATATCTGAAATGATTACAGGCAGTGATAAAAGCTGAATGGGACTCAGAGGAAGGAGAGTTTTCCAAGACCAATATGCCTGATCCCTAGCCTGAATGGCCTCACACCACAAATGGTTGAACTATGGACTGGAAGAAGAGGTCAACTTAGAGGAAGATGGGATAAGTGCTTCTACTCCCAGAAGAATAACCTATGTTATGCGTTTGGCAGAGACAGAAGCATCACCATACAAGAGACAGTAATTTACCCAGGGAAGGTCAAAAGAGAAAATACAGAAGTTATTCCAGTCAGCTTTGTTAAGGTGCCAGTACTTACACTTAGAAAATGCTGCTGGAGGTACATATGCTGTTAAAATAGATACATTTATGAGAAAGTAATCAGATGAACTAATTGGGGGTGAAATTGTGTATTTACAGAGAGATGAACTAAAGGCAAAAACAGATCCAGAATATTAGGAGTGGTTACTGCAGTCAGGAACATGGGTAGGGTGAGAGACAATTTGCTCTAAATCTTTGAGAATGGAGAACATGAGAGTTTCAATCCCTCCACCACCTATTGTACAGGAGGAATTCAAGCTTTTCCTATAGTGATCACTAAAATCCCTGATGTAGAGGATCCTGGTCTGTGGGTGAAAGAATACCACAGTCTCAAGGCATGAGTTTAGATATGGTCGAAGTGGGATATAAAATTTGTAGAATTAGGAAAGCAAGAGGTGAAACAAAAAATGTGTGGTAGTAAGGAGACAGACCTTAAGCCACATAACATCAAAGTTTGGGGACTCATGGTCCTTGAGGCATGCAACAGATGTGTTGATGTTGGAATAAAAAATGCCACCCTATCATCAAACACATTTTTTTTTTAAGTTGAAGGCTCCAGTATTGGACTAAAGTCTACATCAAGGCCAGGCCTTAATCGAAACATAGGGAGAATTATGAAAGGGAAAAAGACTAGACAGGAAAGTATTTACAAATTTTGGAGGAAGTAAAAACCTGTCATTTAAAATGTATCAGGTCATAGTTGAAAAAGAATGAGAAGGCAGAGAGTTTCAAAGCTTCAACATGTAGGGAAAGGAGCACTTATCAAAACAGCCCACCCATAGTTGCCGATGGCCACACAGTAATCATGTGATGCAGCAGCTTGCCAAGTTTTGTGTGGTCCAGCTAGTGGTAGGGACATGCAAGCAGCCAGCCCTCAGGAGCAAAATCCAAAGTAATACCTATAGAAGAGGAAAAGTGAACCAACATTACAGTGTAGAACAGGGGAGTCAAGTTTGGAAGGTAGCCTAGGACAGTTTATAAGCTGGACCACTTTTGACTAAAATGTGAAAAGTAAGGATGCAGAGCTACAACCACCCCAAATGTGACAGCAATACTCCATACAAGGAAGAATCAGTCCTTTGTATAAATGGAGCAAACGTTCAAAAGAAAAAAGTTTCAATATCTAAACAGGATGCCCAGTTTCTTGGAGGCAGATTTACCTATTCCCACAATGTAGGGTTTCCAAGAAAGAGTGGATGTCAAAGTAATACCAAGTATGTTCACTGAGTCAAGAGGTGGAATTACAAAACAGTCGAAGGAGTGATGAGAGAAGTGAGGAGTTTTTGATAGAAAGATGAGTAGAAATTGGGCCTTGGAGGCATTAAACTTAACTAGATTTTGTCTACATTAAAAAATCCTTTAAAATACTCACTCTCCATCCCCTCACCTCATCACAACCTGTTCCCACTTTCTCATATACCCCTTTTGCTGATGTTCCCATTTGTTTTCTTGTTGTTCAAACATAATGAAACTCCTTCCAAACCAACATATTCTCTGAAGTTCACTGATACTAACTCATCCAGTTCACTGATACTAACTCATCCCAACTCTCTTTTGCCCTCTTTCTCAATCCCTCCACCTTCTTCTTCACCTGATGCTTTCTCTTATACATGTCTATCATTTGCACTCTCTTGTAGGTACTGCCCATGTACCTCTCTTTTCTCTTTCACCAGCAACTTGACTTTGTTATCCTACCACTCTACCCTCTTTTACCCTCACACCTCTCACCTTCAGTATACCACACACTTCTCTCACAAGTGCCATCATTGCTTCCTTAAACACCTACCATTTCACACCCACTCCCCTAGCTTTATTTACTCTGCTCTTGTCATTGTGCACTCAGTCTCTACTGGTATCTCTTTAAACAAGTTTCTTTTTCAGACTCACTTACTTTCACCTCTCTTTCTATCCACATCATTTCCTCTTTTCAAATGCCTCTGCATATTGTCACTCTCACCTCTACCAGGTAATAGTGGGACATCCCACTAGGTGTCCCTCTCAGCTCATTCATTTCCAAGAGTCTCCCTTTTGCATGCCTGTCAATTAGTACATAATTCAGTAAAGCCTTTCCATCTTTCCAACCCCGACCAGGTGTTACCTGGCAAATTCAGCATGGATAATTGATCATGCTAATTTGAGAATTTAATACTTTTTTGCACATCATAAAGTTGATCTGTGAAATAAGAAAGTTTACACTCCTGCAACCTGTACTCACAAAGGTTTTTCTTACATTAATCTTGCCATCCTAAAATGTAATCTCAATTTGCTACATGTAGTGGATGAAATTGAATTTTGATGAAAGTTATTGAGGTTACTTTTTAATGAAATACTGTGACAGATAATCTTGTTGCTTCAGCATAGATTGGGACACTGACATGATGAGATTTATCTTTTTTTCTCCCAAAAAATGTATTCTTGTTCCTTGGAGATATTCAAAATTAGAAAGCATTAAATTTTTCTTGCATTTCAGAATGTGGAGGGCAAAGGTCCATGTGAGCAGCTGGTATCTCCAGAACCTGAGATATATGTAGAACGCCGCCAGGTTGATGATGAATTTCTTGTGCTGGCTTGTGATGGAATCTGGGATGTCATGACCAACGAAGATTTATGCACTTTTGTCCGGTCACGTCTCCTACTCTCTGATGATCTTGAATCCATTTCTAACCATGTTGTTGACACCTGTCTCCACAAGGTATGACTCCTATTTTAGGAAGTTGATATATTAATGAATGTAAATGTCTTCCTTGGAACTTAATTATTAATAAAAGAATAGAGAATGATGTTCAGAAGCGGAGGGGACTATACCAGATAAAAAGCATATTAAAATAAATAATTTTTTAGTCTTTGGACTTCTCTGTAATAAATTCTGCATTTCTTTTAATAAACTTTTTGAACATTTTAACTTGATTCACTGTCATGATTTTCATATATTGTGGAATTGAGTAGAGAGCTAGTGAGTTACTTTACTGTTTGCCCAAAATCCTCTCCCTCTCTCTCCCCTCTATCACCAGGGATAGGGGGAAAGAATACTTCCCACGCATTCCCTATGTATCGTATAAGGCGACTAAAAGGGGAGGGTGTAGGGTGGCTGGAAATCCTCCCCTCCCCTTTTTTAATTTTCCAAAAGAAGGAACAAAAAAATGGGGCCAAGTGAGGATATTCCCTCTAAGGCTTAATCCATTGTTCTTAATGCTACCTCACTAAAGCGGGAAATGGCGAATATATATGAAAATATATGTATATAGGTACAGTAGGATTGAGGAACAAATCAATTGGGAGGTAAGTTTGAATGGAGAAAAACTGGAGGAAGTGAAGTGTTTTAGATATCTGGGAGTGGATT
>JAUTXX010378026.1:0-13227 GCA_032273605.1 Panulirus laevicauda | reverse complement strand
AAAAAAAAAAAAAAAAAAACAGGAACTATAAGGGATGAATAAACAAATGAAATAGGAATGATCTAAATGTTAACCAATGATTATTCCAACAATGAAAGGCTTTCATTTTCATATGCTTTTGTTTCTATAACCAATGCCCTCCTACTTACTGCAGTTTCTCTAATATATATAAAAATATGGATGCTATCTTCACTTATCTTAAACTAAGTACACAGAGGTTTGTGTGCAATTACTAATTGTGTGTTACTGGAAATGAATTTTGAGCTTGTGCTGCCGCATCTCTTAACCTTGTACATAAACCATGTCTTAACCTTAAGTAGACACACACACACACACACACACATATATATCTATATATTTTTTTCATATATATTCGCCATTTCCTGTGTTAGCGAGGTAGTGTCAAGAACAGAGGACTGATCCTTGGAGGGAATATCCTTACTTGACCCCTATCTCTGTTCCTTCTCTTGGCACTACAGAGCATCATACATACCTGCATGTAATAAACTGTTTGTAATATGTGAGGAGGAAATTTTAAACTAATGGGGATCCATCTTTTGAACTGTCTCTGTTAGACAACCTTTTACATTTCTGTATGTTGTCTGCAGTAACAATACCTTCACAGTCATTTTTTTCCATACAGCTACCACCATAAAAGCACTCCCTCAAATCTTTTTCTAGCAAGTTTCTAGCTTAATTTCATGTTATGTTCTCTGGTTGTCCTATCCCTATATCTTTTGAAGACCTGTTCACTGCCTACATCATCCACCTGGTTTAAAAACTTGAGAAGTTTGGGTCAGATTACCCCTCACTATCCATTTCTTTCATTGTGGGCAAAGTTTAAGGCTTCTAGCATTTCCCTATCACTCAGTTTTCATAATTCTGGTACCATCTCCATTGCCCTCCAGTTTGTGCTTAGCTCTTTGTGCATTTTCAGGCAAAGTGACCAAATACATAATGTCTTCAAGAATATCATTTCCAGCATATCCAAGCTCTATTTCATATTTTCGTTTTAGGCCCACGTCTTGCATCCATATGGCAATGACAAAACTATTGTACCATCAAACATACCCATCTTTGCCCTTAAAGACAGAGACATATCTTTCTACACATTCTTCACTGTACCAAGGACCTTTGCCCCCAACCTACCTTATGATTTACTTCAGCTTTCATGGATACACTCACTGTCCAATCCCAGGTATCTAAAATGCTTCACTTCCTCTAAAATTTCTCCATTGAAACCAACTTCAAATAACATGTCTCTCTCTACTGCTAAACCTAATAACCTTGCTTCTATTTACACTTACTTTCAAGTTTCTCCTTTCAGACACTCTCCAAAACTCACACTAACATCAGCAATTTCTTTCTCAAATCTGCCACCAGCAGCACATCATTAGCAAACAGCTGGCTCAAACCCATGCCCCCTACGCCAACCAGACTGCTCCTCTCTCTTAGACACTTGCATTCACCCCCCCTACCACCCCAGCCATAAACAGATTAAACAGCCATGTTGATATCACACACCCGATAAAGATCCATCTTAACCTGAAACCATTCACCCTCCTCTCACACACAACTTACTTGATAAAAAACTTCAATCGTTCAAGCAGCTTTCCTCCCACAACATATATTCAATACACCTTCAGCAAAGCATCTCTACTCTATTATACACTTTCATCAGATCCATAAATGCAATCTAGATGTCTTTATGTTTCTCTAAGTATTTCTTACACACATTCTTTAAAGCAAACTCTTGATACACACATCGTCTACCACCCCTGAAACCACATTATTCCTTCCCAATCTAAAACTCTGTGCATGCCAACACTCAACTCAATCACAATTCTCGCCAGACAGTTTCACAGATCCACTCCTCAACAGACTTATACCTCTGATTACACTTTGATGCACTTCATCTTACACAAGGGTTACATCATCTCATCTCTTCACCAAATCACTTTCCGTGAATCTCTTTCTTCACATACCTCCATGTCCAAAACATTCAACATCTGCCACCATATTACCAAACACATCTAACAACCCTTCAAAATACTCACTCCATTTCTTCATCCCATTTCTGCTTGTTAATACTTCCCCATTTGCCCCCTTCAAACATGATCCCATTTGTTCTCTTGTTTTCATAACACTACTAACCTCCTTCGAAAACATTTTCTTATTCTCCCTGAAGTTTGTTGATATTCACTCACCTAACTCTCAATACCTTTCTTTTTCAGCTCCTGTACCTTCCTTTTGCCCTCATGCTGCTGTCTCTTGTACACCTCTCAATCACCTGCACTCCTTCCCTACAAATAAGCCAGATACACCTCTCTTTTCTGCTTCATGATCAACTTAATGTCCTCTTTCCACCACTCACTCACTACCTTTGCTCACTGGTACACCTTTGACCATCCGCATGCCAAACACTACTCCCACACAAGTAAACTGTGCTTTCCTAAATACCTCTCACTCCTCTAGCTTCATCTCTCATTTTTGCTATTTTACACTCAAACTCTCCTGGTAACTCTTCTCACATCCTTCTTTTTCAAGTTATCTCATTTTCACAACCCTCTTCCCACCCATATCATTTCCTCTTTCCCGAAAGCCGCTACAAACCTTAACCCTTCCCTGCACCATCAGCATATATAAATCCAAGTCTCTCCTTTTCACAATAATGGCCCCTGTTCCCATTATTCCCTTTAGTTGCCTTCTACAACACATGGGGAATATGTGGAAAGTATTCTTTCTCCCTCTATCAACCTTAAAATGAAATACCTTAACTTTTTATTCCCTGTATGTACAATAATTTTCTATGCGCTTCAACATCAATGTAACATTATTTCAAAGTCTCACAACAAAATACTGAGTTGAAAGACTAACAGAAAGGACAACTACACTCAAGAGTTAAGTTGGACAAAGGAACAATTCACTGATCACAGTGGAAAACACAAGAGAGCGACCTGAAGCCAAGTATAATCAAGCTACTGCTGCGCTCATTGTAAACAGGCACTGGGACAAATAGCTCAGACTTTACCCTGAACCAGCCTCGCCACGCTGAGGAATCTGCATCACCGCTCTGCTCGCCACTTCCCTCTTGTGCTCTCACGTCAGCTGGGCTGCTTGGATTTGCATTTACAACAAAGGTATCATCACTGTCTTCTGTGACTGTGCTGTTTTCCGACTGTTTAGTGACTTCAACTGGCACTTCTTCCACCAGCTGATTTGAAACCATATCCTTTTCCACTTCTTTAGAGTTTTCTTTATTTGAAAAAAAATTTGTAACCCTGTCAAAAATTGAAGATTTTGGTTCATTCACTATCTCAGGTGAGTCTGCTTTTGATTTTTCAGGGAATTCTTGATTTACTGTTTCCGACGTATCAGCCACTGTTTCTGGTTTTGACTGAACTGAGACTTCATCAGTCACAGCAACTTCCTTTCTCTCATCTCTAGACACAAGTTCAGCTAGTCTATCAAAGAGACCCTTGTCTTTTACTTGTAGTAAAGGTTCCTCTGCATCAATTTTAGCAGAGGCACTCTCAGAAGACACATCTGCAGTCTCACCTGACAAGTTAACGGATGAAGAACCTAAAGCTGGTGTTTCACTCAAACCAGCTTCTGATGACACACCTGAAACTATCTCTGCTGTAGATTTAATTACATCACTGTTCGTAGGTGCATCTCCAACTGGAGCAGCTAATGGTTCCTCCTTGTCACTAAAAATTGCTGATATTTTATCAAACAATGATTTTTCATCCTGAGTAACACTAATTTCATGATCAACTTCAATTGAACTCAAATCTCCACTAGCCACATTGGAAACTTCCGGGTTACTACTTAGCTGTTCACTTGTTTCTCCTGGGTCAGTGGGTGACTCTTTTGTCACCAAAAGTGTTTCTCCTACTTCTTTAGTTACAGGCGTGTCAGTATCTTCTTTGGAAAAGAAGCCAACCAATTTACCAAACAGACCTTCATTTTCCTTTGTGGCTGTTGGTGTATCAACCTCTGTGAGTTTTAAATCTACAGTTTGTTCCACTAATTCATGCTTACTTAAATCTGAAGATGTATCTGTCAAATCCTGAGTACCAGAATCAGCTCCTGACACTCTTTTTTCATCTTCAATCTTTTCTTGTTTGGAAAAGAGGTTTGCAACTAAATCAAACAAACCTTCCTTTTCTGTTGAGGGTGATGCAGTATCAGTGGCTGGTTCTAATTCTGCTGTGCCTAAATTTGTTGACTTCCCTTCTACTTCACTCTTTTCAAAGGCAGGTACATCATTGGCTACTGGAATTTCCTTCTTTTCTTCATCCTTAGAGAATAAAACACTAAGTTTACCAAACAAACCTTCATTATCACCAGGTTTTGAAGTGGCATCAGCAGCTGGGTCTCCTAACTCAACTAGAGATTTATCAACTTCCTTTCCATCAGTTTCCTTCGGTTCATCAGATGGTACAACTTCTGTTGCTTTAATATCCTTATTACTTTCATCTTTAGATAAGAAACTTGCAAGTTTGTCAAACAAGCCTTCTTTTTCTACTGATGGTGGCAAAGCAGCCACAACTGGTTCTGTTCCTTCAACAGATGATTCTATTGACTTTTCCTTAGGTTTCACCTCCTGAACATCTGTCTCTGGAACTAGTTCCTCTGCCTTTGTATCCAACTTTGGAGGTTCCTCAACTGATAATGCTGCATCTGGTAACACACTGGTAGTTTCGGCTGGTTTTCTGTCAATCACTGCTGAAGAATCAGGAACAACTGTACCATCAGATACATGTTTACTCTGACTTCCACTAAAGACTCCAGCAATTTTTCCAAAAAGGGACTTCTCTTCAGCCACAAGAGCAACTTCTTGTTGATCAGAAGGAATTTCTGATTGCACAGCCTGATTTGATTCAATTATTTCATCTTTTACAGTTTCATCAGGTGTGGCAATGACAGATTCACTCCCCTCTCCTGCAGTAGTTGATAGCTCCTCAATCCCTTCACTTTCTTCCACAGGAAGTTTCACAGATTCATTAAGAGAAACATCCTTTTCTTTTGAGAACAGGTCAGTCAGCTTATCAAGCAGACCTTCCTTTTCTGCTGAGGATACAGATGCTTCAATATCTGATGGCTTTACTTCTTTAATAGGCAGTTCAGTTACTTCATTTGGCAAATCTGAAGTAGGTTCTTTCAACTCAATAACAGAATCAGCTAGAGGCACTGCCTCTTCAACTGGGACCTTATTTTCTTCATCCTTAGAAAGCACAATTGCTAACTTATCAGCTTCACTTTCTTTCTCTTCAGTAACAATGTTAGTACCTATAACTGTCTCTTCTGGTTTCTCAGGAACAAGCCCCATTGCTTCTTGTGCATGTGGTCCTTTCAGCTTTTCAGCAGTAGATTCAACTACTGATTCTCCAATAACTACAGCATCCTTCCTATCTTCTTCTTTAAAGAATCCACTAAGTTTTTTAAAGATACCCTCAGTCTTAACAGGAGTTAAGGTGGCATCCACACTTGGCTTATGCAACGCAGGAGGAATCTCATCTGACAATTCTTCTGATTCTTCCAACTTTTCTGTAGCTGGTAGCTGAATATCTAATGATTTCACTTCTCTTGTGATTTGTTCCTTTACTTCTGTATCAATATGACCCTCCTCTGTAGCCATGGAAGAGCCTGTTTCATCAAAAACAGACTCCTTTGCTTCTTGTATGGTGGGCTCCACAGCTGGTAAGTCCTTCTTATCTTCATCTTTAGAGAAAAAGCTTGCTAGTTTATCAAATAAACCTTCCTTCACAACTGGCTCTGTCACAATGTCTTCTGTTGTTGCTGCTGGTGCTACAGCAGATACAGTGGCTGGCTTTTCTTCTGGTTCTTTTCCTTGCACACTTGCTTCTGGTGATGACTCAGGCAAAACTACAGAAGCAACCTCAACACTTGGTTCTTTCAACTCTTCTGCAGGTAATGAGAGATCTTCTTTTCTATCAAGAACAAGTTCATTTACTTCCTGTAAGGTGGGCTCTCTTGATGGTTCCTTTAGTTCCTCATCAGCTACTTCTTCAACTGGGCCCTCTTCTTTTTTATCTGCAAGACCTTCCCTATCTTCTGCAACTGCAGAGGTGCCTACTGCAATTTCTTCTGTTTCAACTGAAGTTGTTTCCTTTGCTTCTTGTGTGGCAGATTCTGCTATTTGTTCCTTCAGTTTTTCAACAGGTTCAGAGACAGGAAGAACCACTGAATCTACACCAACAGTTGGTAAGTCCTTCTTATCTTCATCTTTTGAGAAGAGATTAGCAAGTTTATCAAATAAACTTTCCTTCACAAGAGGTTTAGGAACAATGCTTTCAGTTGGCGCTACTGTTTCTACAGCAGCTATATCGACAGGCTTTTCTTCTGGTTCCTTATCCTGGGCACTTCCATCTGGCACTGGCTCTGGCAATAATATAGAAGCAGTCTTAACATTTGGATCTTTCAAATCATCAATGGGTAATATTAACTCTTCTATAGGAACAGGTTCCTTTGCTACTTGTACAGAGGTTTCTCCTGATGGCTCCTTTAGATCCTTTGATGTAGGTTCTACTACTTCAATTATGTCCGCCCTGTTCTTACCAATAAGGCTTTCCTTCTCTTCTGCATCTGCAGAAGTTCCTGTCATTAGCTCTTCTGTTTTAACAATAACTGTTTTCTTTTCTTCCTCTGTAGAAGACTCTGTTAATGGTTCTCTCAGATTCTCAGTAGATTCAGTAACTGATTCAACCAACGAATGTACATTAACAGTTGGTATGTCCTTCTTTTCTTCATCTTTAGAAAAGAGACTTGTAAGTTTATCAAATAAACCTTCCTTTAAAACTGGTTCTGGTACACTGTCTTCAGCTGCTGCTACTGCTTTTATAGAAGATACATCTGCAAACCTCTCTTCTGGTTCCTTTTCCTGTACACTTCCTTCTGGCAAAGGCTCTGGTAATATTACAGATGGTGCCTCAACACTTGGCTCTTTCAGTTCTTCAGTGGGTAATTTTATTCGATCATGAACAGGTTCCTTTGCTTCTTGTATAGTGGGCTCTCTTAATGGGTCCTTAGAAGCAGATAATTCTACTTCAACTAAGTTCTCATCTTTCTTAGTAATAATGCTTTCTTTCTCTTCAGCATCTTTAGAAGTTCCTGTCACTGGTTCTTCTGTTTTAACCAATTCAAGCACTGAATCTACACTAGCAGCTGGTACTTCCTTCTTTTCTTCATCTTTAGAAAAAAGACTTGTAAGTTTGTCAAATAAACCTTCCTTTACAACTGATTTTGGTGCACGGTCTCCTGCTGGTGCTACTGATTCTAAAGCAGGTATATCTGCAGACTTCTCTTCTGGTTCCTTTTCCTGTGCACTTGCTTCTGGTACTGGCTCTGGCAATACTACAGAAGCAGTCTCAACACTAAATTCTTTCAATTCATCTTTGGGTAATACCAGCTCTTTTATTCTTTCGACAAGAGGTGTCTTTGCTTCTTGTATGGTGGGCTCTCCTGATGGTTCCTTTAGTTCCTCAAGAGATAATGCTCCTTCAGCAGAAACCTCTTTTTTACCCATAAAACCTTCCTTCTCTTCTGTATCAGTGGAAGTGCTTGTCACTACATCCTCCATTTTACTCGGAACAAGTTCCTTTGCTTCTTGTGTTGCAGGCTCTACTGATAGTTCCTTCACTTCCATAGAAGTTGGTTCAGAAACTGGTTCAGCGACTGACTTTATGCCAACAGCTTGTGTATCCTTCCTTTCTTCATCTTTGGGGAAAAGTTGTGCGAGTTTATCAAATAAACCTTCTTTTATAACTGGTGCAACTTCAGTTTTTTTCTCCTGTGTGTTTGATTCTAATTCTGTTTCTTGCAATATTTCAGAAGCAATCTTAACACTTGGTTCCTTGAATTCTTCTGCAGGTATCACCAACTCTTTTGATCCATCAACATCAGATTCCTTTGTTTCCTGTGTTGTGGGCTCTACTGATGGTTCCTTCAGTTCCTCTGCAGTGAGCACAACTCCTTCAGCTGGAGCCTCCTCTCTTTTACCACCAAGACCCTCATTCTCTTTCATATCTGTGTAAGTGGTTTTAAGTACATCATCTGTTTTAACAAATTCAGATTCTTTCGTTTCTTGGGCAGTGGGCTCTACTGATGGTTCCACAAATTCCTCAGGAATAGGTTTGGAAGCTAGCTCAGACTTCTTTTCTTCACTTTTAGAGAAAAGATGAGAAAGTTTATCAAACAGACCTTCTTTCACATCTGGTTTTGGCAAATCTTTTTCCTGTGTGCTTGATTCTGATGCCAGTTCTGATAATACTTCAACAGCAGTCTCAACTCTTGGCTCTTTCATCTCTTTTGTAGGTAATATTTCTTCTTCTACTCTATCAAAGACAGGTTCCTTTGTTTCTTGAGTGGTGGGCTCTACAGGTGGTTCCTTCAATTGCTCAACAATAGGTACTGCTATTTCATGTGGAATATCCTTTATCTTATCAGTAAGATCTTCCTTCTCTTTAGCATCTTCAGAAGTGATTGTAACTACCTCCTCTGTTTTATCAATAAGAGGCTCTTCTGATGGTACCTTCTGTTCCTCATGAGTAGGTTTTGAAACTTTTTCAACCACTGAATCTATACCAACAGCTGGTTCATCCTTTTCTTGACTTTTAGAGAGAAGACGTACAAGTCTATCAATTACACCTTCCTTTACAACTGGGACTGGCACACTGTCTTCAACTGGTTCTAAAACAGGAACCTCCACTAATTTTTCTTCTGGTTTCTCTTCTTGCATGCTTACATCTGACACTGGCTCTGTTAACACTTTGGGAGTTGTCTCAATGCCTGATTCCTGCAATTCTGCAGCAGACAATTCTGAGGGTGCATCTTTCTCTGCATCTGATGATGACTCACTTCCTCCAATTAATTCAATAACACCATCAACTATCTCTTTCCTCTTTTCCTCACTATGTAAAAGTTCAGCAGCCTGAGTTTCAAGGGATATGGCCTCTGTTTTAATTGCATCTGCAACATCCTCTACTTTGTCAGCAACAAAAGTAACGGCCTCAACCACAGTCTTAACTCCCTCAGACACCTCATAAGATACAGCTTCAGACACTCCTGGAGTTTTGTGAGTTTCTTCCTTTACTTCCTGAATGGCATCTAGGAGTGTTACAACCTTATCACCTACTTCCTCAACCACATCTGTTATTTTGATAACATCATTTACACCTTCTACTATATCTCCTGCTGCTTCCTGAACAACTTCAGCAGCTATCTTAACTGCATTCTCTGCTAAATCCTCTACGGCATCCTTTACAACTTCCTCAGGAACAGGATCACTTGCTTTACCAATTGTATCTGTTATTTCTTCATCCTTACCTACTTTAGCTAAATCTGTCAGAGGAATTTCTTGTGTTTCAGCATCTTGGATCTTAACTTCAGAAGAGTCTACAACCTTCTCTACAATTTTTTCTGCTGACACAGCTTCAGGAGTCACATCACTTATAGTAGATGATTCCTTTGTCTTTTCTTCAACGGATTCTTCCACTGGTTCAACAACTTCAACAGTACTCTTTTCTTTGGAGAAAAAGTTCATAAGTTTATCAAAAAGACCTTGTTTCTCAACTGGAAATGATGCTTTGACAGATGAATCTCTCTGTTCTACAAGAGAGTCCTCAGAGGACGTGTCTTTTGCTTCATTCTCCACAAAATCTAGCTTTGAAGCTACTTCTGGAATGGATTCCTGTTCAGACTGTTGAGAAGTTTCTGTGTCAGTTTCTGGCTTCATGACCATTTTTTCATTAGTATCTGAAGGTTTTAATTGTACTTTTGATTCATCCAAGGTACTCTCAACACCTGGCTCCCCTAATTCAACTACAGCAAAATCCTTCATTTCATCAGATGAGGGTGACTTACTGCCTGTAATGACCTCAGTAGCTTCATCATGTTCTTCTTTCTTCTCTTCCTTAGTCTGTAATACTTCAGTAGCCTGGGCTTCAATTCCTTCTGCTTCTTTTCTTACTTCTTCAGCAACTTTCTCAACTTTTTCAGCTACAACAGTGACAGTTTCAACCACATTTTCTGCTTCTTCAGTTACCTGCTTTACCAGCTCTGCTTTTTCCACAACTGACTCAGGCACATCTGGAGTACTATGAACAGCTTCAGCAGCAGCCTCAGCTATATTCTCAGCAATGCCAAGTGCAGACTCACTCTTGCTACCAAGCTCTTCTACCACTTCTGCTGCCTCTGCCACTTTCATAGCATCTTTTTCAACCTCCTTTGCTACTGTTATTACAACTTCTGCAACCTTTTCTTCAACAATACCTGCAACCTTTTCTTCAACAATACCTGCAACCTTTACCTCTGCAATGTGTGAGACCTCCTCTACATCTCCAGTCTTCGCAGAAACTTCAACCTTCTCTTCCACAACATCTGTAACATCTACAACCTTCTCTGCTGAATCCTGCACAACTTCAACTGTAATTTCTGGAATTCCTTCAATTTGAGCTGGCTCTGCTACCTCTGGAAGAGACACTTCTTTTATTAAGTTCACACCTTCAGCATCAGCCTTAAAAACTTTCTGCTCTGCTGCAGCTCCAGCAGAATCTTTGCTAATTTCACCAACACTTCCAAATCCTTCTGGAATTACTGGGTCAGCAGGTGCGACTATATCAGCAGGGGAACTGGAAGTTGTACTGGCTGTGTCAGTTAGTCTAAAGCCCCATTGTGTTACATCTCTTGCTTGCTGTGCTAGAGAGTCAATAGGGGCAGGGGACGTCTCAGGATGGAGGATTTGGGGTATCACACTCCTTACCTCAGCACCTTCAGGTTCAGTGGTTGGTGAAGGTGTCTCTGGAGCCAGTGAGACATCCACTTTTGGTAATGATGCAGCATTTTCATCAACAACTGAAGATTCTTCTTTTATGGGCTCTACAGGAGTTGCAACTTTTGACTGAGGTTTTACTAAAATAAAAACATTAATTATTCATATTATGTAATAATCATCATATCTATAAAATAAATCAGGCTGTGCAAAAAATATGGGCATTGATTGTATACATTAAGGGTAGCATATACTTATCAGCAAAATATCAAACACATACAACAGGCAAATATCATCAATGTAAAACTAATTTTAAGCAATTTCAAGAAACTATCTCAAACAATGCTCAAAAAGAGAGATTTCAAACACACTACCTCCAGCAACAAAGTTGTATCCAATAGTAGCATAATCCTTGGCACCTTCATATGCTTGCTGAGAGATGTGGTATGCCTGACGAGGGTAGCAGAGAGATGCTGCAGCTGTTACAATACAAATATACTACATTAAATAACATGGACAATATGGAGTGAAGGGCTATTAGATGGATCAGTATGCACGCATCAGTGCATCTAATAAGGAATATGCGATGACCATCTTCCTATTTATGAAAAGTGATCTAAGACATGGCAACATATTTACTGAAATTAAGCTATTTTCCTCATGATCTATCTATCACATTGTACTTCCTAAAATGAAGATTTTAATCTTGACAAAATAGCCTGGCACAGTTTCATCATGGAATCTCATAGCAAAACAACTATCACATGATAAAACATTACCGAAGCATTCTCATGTCCAACGTTTCCAGCCTTAAACATTTCATTCACTGTAACTGTCCATCTGTTTGTAATTAACCTTGTCCCTAAAAAATATAGTCATTTCAAGAAAATTAAGTCTTATCATGTCATTTCAAATCTACATAATGGAAAAAGTTGCGAAAACACTGGACAGTCTTTCACGTTAAAAACTTTATACTTACTGACAACACCAGTGGAAGTGTACAAAACCCTCTTAACCAAGCCTCCTTTTTTTCGTGCCCCAATAATAAGGCCAGCCAAGCCTCCAATGGTAATAGCACCAGCACGAGGTAGAACGTTCTCCTCATCTGTTATATAGTCCAACGAGGCTATAGAGGGAAAGTTAAATCATATGAATATAAAGTAAAAGAGGGTACTACTTTGCAATTATCTTCCCTAAATGTCTTATTGCAATTCACTGCATTGATAACATATAGTATAATAAGACAAAACTGGCAACACAGATCTATAAAATGAAATTAGATCTTAACTCTTTCCCCATTTACATGTGGTAGAATTACAACATCCATCCCAACACATCACTCAACCATTACTATATAATGTCCACTGTGGTGGCATTGACAGCAACTTCACTATCAAAGCTCTTCATAAACATTAACATTAAATCCAATGCAGACATGAGGTGAAAATGGCATCCTCAATTTGTAGTTTTACCCTTGCAAAAAAAAAGTTCTCAAATGTATATGATCAACAATTGCTCACCTGAATTCCTCTTCTGAAATACACCTAAAATCTAAAAGTTAACATTAGGAATATGTGTTCTCCTTCAGGATTTACCTCAATACCTCCTAACCATACTATGAATGATTATCATCAATTTCACTTCCACCAAACACTCTGGACAGCCACAACAATATGCTTTCCTCCATGTACCTCATTAACAATAACAACCATCTAAAACCATATATCTCATTTACATAATTTCCCATTTTTTATGGTCATACAAAACCATTAATGTTATCCATCTTAACTGTAATATTTCTAACCTATTCATATCCAAGAAAACTATTTACACACAGCTGGATCACATATAACACAAGTGCATGCTTCCTACACAGCATAATCTTAAAAAGGCCTTCTTTTCAAGAAAGCTCTCAAAACAGTTCCATCCTTTATAAATGCAATACCCTACTCTTAACCTTTTTTCACTTCTACACAAATTAATCACATTCTCCACCTAAACCCCTTCCCAACTTTCTGTTTTTCTTTGATAAACTGACATTATACTAATCATGGAAAACTTGCTCTTGTATTCACTTTGAGTATCCTCCTCCTGCACCCATCTATCCTACTCCTCTTCCAACTCAGTTATCAATAAAACAGCATTATTTGCATAAAACTGAGGCAGCTTCCCCTATGTTACCTCAGGGTTCATGTCTACCTTACAAATCTCTCATCTCACTCCCATTTCCCTCATCCACACTAGCAGTACAATAGTTACCCATGGTGGCACTATATGGTGCAAAGTACAATGACCATCAAAAATTTCTTCCTTAACTGACAATCATGTCTGAAAAATGGGCACCTCATCAATATAAATATGCAACAGAGAGCAACAGCACATCTTTAAGTACCTTCATCATAGGTACTAGTAAAGCTCTATATCAAGTTCAA
>JAUTXX010377915.1:0-12014 GCA_032273605.1 Panulirus laevicauda | reverse complement strand
GAGTAAAGAAGGAAAGTTGCACAATATACACATGCTTGATTGCAAGTGTTGATAACATCCTCAACATCAGCTCAAGTTATACCTTACAATGGTTTGGAAGTTTTTTCATTCCCATGTTGTTTTTTTGCTCTATAGGGGATTGGAAATCTCTTGATTTACAGTTGTGTGCCATTAGATGTCATCTTTGTATTGTTTGATTCTACCCAGTCATATGACAAGACTTAGGATATGTCTGTCATTACTGATTGGTGTCAAAGATTTTGTGCAGTATTATTCTGGTTAAGAAACACATGATGGAACATAAACACTTGAGTTGTGTATTATAATTGGATGGGAAAAGATCATGATTAACCTTGAAAATAGCATATTTAACATATCCAGTAATAAGTTTTTGAAATATAGGGAGGTGGATAGAATTGGTGAGGGAACATGAGTAAATGGGAAGTATGTACTGTATTGAGGATGAAAAAAGTGATATAGAAACAGGGTTTATAGTAAGTCCAACATGACCCACCAACTAAGTAAGTGTAAGAAAAATTTATTTCTAGACTGTTGGGTAGAAGAGGTTTACAGAATCATTTAGGGTATCTTCCCAACAGGATTTGCGTGATGAAGTAGCAAAATTGAGTAGGCAACTTGCTGAGGCTAAACAACAATTGGAGAGTGAGACTCTGATGAGAGTTGATCTGGAGAATCGATGCCAATCACTGAAGGAAGAGCTACAGTTTAAGCAACAGGTTAGTAATCAGAACTAAGTAGGTTTAGGGTATTTTAATCATGAGTAATTTATGACATTTCATCATCATATGCTTGATTTATCTGATTTGAGTAAATATAAAGGGAGGTGACCTGGATGGCTGATAGCTCTCTAATTTGATCTAAATGCTCATAGTACAAGTATGTTACTTATGGTGAGGTGTTTTCTTTATATGTTTCTTGCCTTTTTGAGTATGTTATATATTCTAAGTAAACTTTTATTGCTTGAATATTTGCACATGGTAGAATAGGGTTAGTGTAATTGAATAATGAAAAGGTAAAAAATAGATGGATTGCAATTGTCACGTGTAGGTTTTATTCAGATTTGCAGACACTGTTGATTAATTTGTTTGATGCATGGAAAGTATTTTGTGTATGATTATGATACTTAAAATGGAGACATTGGTCTCAACTTAAGAACCAACATAGTAGTGTTTAAAGTGATAAGGCAAGAAGTTTTTTATCAGTGTGGAAGTTCATGTTTCATTATAACAAACAAGGCTGGTCAAAAATGTGTTTGTTATGTATGGAAGCAGTATGTTCCTGATCATCTTTATTAATTTAGAAATGTATTAATGATGATAAATTTATTAAATTCACTGATGTGAAATGGTGTATATGTTCAGAGAAAAACTATATGATGATAATCAGGAGGTGTTGAACAGACAAGCTTCACACAGGTACATAAATGGTGTTTTTTTTTATATGTATATATACGCAGTATGCAAAGTTCATAGTGTTTGGGATGAAGCTGTTCTTGAAGCACTTTGCACAAGCTCTTATGGGTTTGGTGATAATGTGTTCCCAAAATGCTCTGCAGGTGTGAAGGATCTTAGGTGGTATGAGGTGACATTGACAAGGGTGTTGAGTTAGCTTCTACCTGAACTGGTGGATTTGATCCAGGTAGTGGTTGGAAATAGTCTAGAGGACCAGTGGATGAGTAGAGGTAGTGATTTCACTTGACAAATTAGTTAGGCATGCAGGGTGAAAAAGTAATAAGTTTATAAGTCATTGTGATAGCTCATATACCATTTGTATTTTTATGGGTGATTTGAGAGGTTTTGTATACTTGATCCACCTTTGGAATTTGTAACTGTATTAATGGTGAGAAATTTCTCTGTATGCAGGTATATGAGCAAGAGGTAACGGAGACAAAGAAAAGGAAACAGACTGAACTCTCAGAGATAGATGGACGTCTCCAAATAGAGTATGAAGCAAAGCTTCAAGATGCTTTAAGGGAACTACGTGAGCAGTATGAAGAGCAGCTGAAGAATAATCGTACTGAAGTTGAATTTTTGTATGAGACTAAGGTATTGTATTAAGTGAAATGTATAAGATTAAGAACTACAGCAACTTAAGAGAATTTTCTCTTAAGATATTGATTTTGTTCTTCCTGAAAAAGCCCAGATGGGGCCTAGAAATCCTCCCCTTAAGTATTATTATTATTTTCCATAATAAAGAACAGAGGAAGGAGCTAATCATGGATTTTTCTTCTTAAGTTTCTTTTGTCTGCTCCTGATCCTATCTTGCTAAGGTGGGAAGAGGCAAACATGTTCAAAGGAAAGAGTTATCATTTATCATCATAAATTTTTCCTACTAGTACAGCACATGAAAAACTTGACATTCACCATAATTGACAAGTAGAATTTCAGGGTAAAGTTATTTGAATAAAGAAGGAAAATATGAATTGAAACACCATTGGTTAGTGGTAAGATTTAACACCCTCATACACATCCTTACAAGGGTCACTACACACACTCGTTGGTGTTTGTAACCTTTCCATGGTTTACCCCAGACTTCACATGCCCTGGTTCAATCCATTGACAGCACATCCACCCTGGTATACCACATCTTTCCAATTCACTCTATTCCTTGCAAGCCTTTCACCGTGTATGTTCAGACCCCAATCGCTCAAAATCTGTTTCAATCCATCCTTCCACCTCCAATTTGGCCTTCTACTTCTCGTTCCCTCCACCTATGACACATATATATAAATACATTTATGTAAATTTCATGCAATTCTGAATTTGACATTTTCTGTTACACCAAGCACTGCTAAGTATTAGAGCTGAAGATAAATTAACAACATACATGGAATATGCCATAAAATTAAGATCTTTATTGGATTTCAAGTAACTGAAACAGTCTGCTGCTAATCATATAATTAAAGAAAAAATGAAATTTTCTAAGGCATGAAAATTCACCAAAACAGACAAGTGAAATGTCAAAATTAAACAGAAAAAATAAATAATACAAGGCTTCTTTCATGATTATATTGGTCAATAAGTCACTAAACATGCAGGGGAAACCACAAAAAGATCTGTGAGGCCTGATTGTGAATAAACAGCTCTGGTTTCTGTAAATTATACAGAGCAGCTAGAGAGTGAATAGGGGCAAATAAGGCCATTTCTTCATTAGATATTTGTGCTGCATTGCTAATACAAGAAATGATGAACATGTATGCAAAAATACATCTAGAAGGAATGAAATTCAAAATATTTGAGGGCTTTCGATGCACCTGAGATCTGGTGAGCCATGAGCTTCTACTACATCTTGCAACAGCTGGGAAACAATGGAAGGATCATGCTGGGTTGCCTGAGGAGAATGTAGCTCATTCAGCAGCAACAAATATTTACTTTGGATTTGGTAGAACTTGGCTTCCCATTCACTAGACTCTCTGAAATGAAAGAGGGAGGCCTCAAAAATAAACAAATCTAATAGGAAGACTGCAAAAATATTAGTAACCTGTTAGAAAGCCTTTTCTTATACTCTACAAAGATAAAACTTTAGGCTGCAACTTTCCTTAAAACCTGCATATTTCTCACATCATACGATCTTTAACTCTTGAATCATTAAAAATTTAATGGACAAACTGTCTGAGTTCACTTGGCAAATTTCATTCTTTTGCATCAAGGCAAACAATAGTGAACAACTATGCCAAACATTTCATACTTTCATACATTTCAACAGCATTAAAAAAGTAATACTGATTTTAAATCAAAGCTTACTAAATCAAAACTAGTCAATAGGCCCAAATACATCTATATCTATCATCTATATCTCTGATGCCTGATCCCACCCGGAACTCCCTCAATGGGGTGGCCATGGCAATAGTCTACATAATAGTGAACTCCAGAACATCTTCTTAGCCTTTTGTGCCTCACTCTTAACAGTTCCTACTGACTACTGCTTAACGCTCCTGCCTTATGTTCCTACATATTACTTCTACCTAATGAAATATGGGATATTACATTGACCATGACCACCCTGCTATAATAAAGACCTTATGTTTACACAGCATCAGTGATGATTTACAAACATTACATATCAGTATGATATCAAGAGATTTTTTGTTGTTGTCAGCAATGACAGTACCAGACTTGTATCCATTAATGAATGCTGTAAGGAATCAATAATACCAATAATGTGTAATGCTCATGATACTGTGAAAACATCAGAATCAGTAAAAGAGGAGCATATAATACTGAAAAATTTTGAAGCATCAAATTTACAAAGAATATTCTAACAAAATGCAGATAAAAGCAAGAGCGGTGACTCAATGGAAAAAAGGTTGGATGGGGAGAGTTTTACACATTTTAATATATGAGTAGTACTTTCATCATGTATAATAAGCATGGGAGCTATCATCCAAGCATAACAAGCATAGTAAAATATATTTTGCATGTATGGAAGCTATAATCCAAGCATAACTTGCACAGTAAAACATATTTTCCAATCACTAAGCCACAAGAAACTATGATACAGTTTCCAAAAAATGGAAGTTAAATTTGAAGAGATGATGGCATATGAAATGACCTAATTAACTGTAGTGGTCAATAAAGTAAAGGACAAAGTAGTGAAATGATACAAGGACACAAGGAGAAAAATGACTGAATGAGGCATAGTAATACGTTGAATGATGCAGAGCAAGACTAAGGGTGTGGCAGATGGCAGAGGCTGGAAATAAAAAATATTAGAGACATCTCATTGGAAAAATCCACAGACACATGCAGAGACCATGAGAAATGGAAGAGGTATTGCATGTTACCAAAATGTAAATTGGGAGGGAGCACATAAGGCAGAAAATTCATTAACAATAAACTGCTAAGTGGCATACGTAATTAACTTCTGTTCCCTCTCTGATGCATATTTTCTGAGGAGATTCAGTTCCAGGATTTCTTTATTCAAAAAGGTATTCTGGCATCTGTAAGCTTCTAAGGCATCTTTAAGAGCATCTTCCTGTGTATTGGATGTCTGTGTTGATTGAGTAGCTGTATCTATTGTCTTGAATGTTGGCATCAGAGGGAGAGATATTGGTCGATAACGTGAAGCATTTTCATCTACTTGGTGAGTTAGGCTGACTATAGCCTTATCCTTAGCCTGAAACAATAAGATATGGTTCAGTAAGTTTTCTAAGTATGCCATTTCTAATGCAAAATGTAAAAATGAGCTAACTACAAAACTAAATATCCTCCTACAGTATTCTATTCAATGTAAATATACAGTTGGGATAAATACTCTTTCATACAAGATTCTTGCAAATTGTACACTTAAATTCACCAAAGCTTTCAGTGCACCTCTATTTTGTTTCTCCTGCATAATTCTATTCTCAATTTCTATATTCCCACTACAATCCTTCCAGAACTCTACTCCTATGTACTTAACTCATCTCCAACCTTTAGTTCCTCTCTACTTAAAAGTGATGCTACACTGTATATTCCCAATTCTTTCAAAACTGTTTTCATTCTAACTTACATTCACTTTCAGAATTCTCATCTCACTTGCAGTGCACTATCAAAGCCATCCACTCCATTCAACTCTTCCAATAATTCAGCCAGGGGCACAGCATCATCTGTATACAACTCACATGGCTACCATTCTGTTTCTTACGAGGATTTAGCTATCATCTCATCTCATTTATTCGCATAATGTATCATCCAAAAAAGCACTGAAAAAAAAGGTGACATCAAACGATATTGATGCACTCCCACATTTCTTTCAAACCATTCACCCGTAACACCACTTATTCTTATGTTACTAGTATTCTTCCATTATAAAACACAAATTTCAAATCTAATCATATGAAGTGGAACATCACAGAATTAAGCATAAAACAGCTAAATCATCCATACCTCAATAAGACAATAAAGCATTGACAGCTTTTCTTTAAGATGCTCCTGGTGTGACTGAGCATCAGATAGCTGTTCTGTAAGCCGAGCTATATCGTTTGTCAACTTCTGATTGTCATGTTCCAAATTCACAATGTGGCGGTCCTTTCCTCGTAATATCTCCAGAACATGACTGTCTGTTAGATCACTTCGGTCTAAACTTATCCTGCAATTAGTCATGGTTTCTAATAATCAGTGATTACTTTGTGTAAAAACTATGACTAAAAACTGACAAACAACTATGCTGTAGAACACTTTAGTACATAAACAAGACAATAAAAATTCCAAAACAAATGGACAACCTTGTCTATGCCAGCCTGGAAAGGCCAGTCTTCAATTTTTTGTTTGCCCCTTTTTTCCTTTCCACTGACTATTTCTTAGAAAAACTGTAAGTACTTTGATTTCCCTTGTAAGCCATGCCTTAATACAATACATGATATCTACCAAAATCTCGTAAATACTTCTTCAAATTCAAGTTCTAAAATTTGCATATTAGCCCATACACTGCATTTATGGCACAATAATCAATGATTTCCTACCTCATTCCTATTTATCTTTATATCATTTTTACTCTGCTCCTTCATGTCATCATTCAAATCTGTTTTAAAGGTTCCCTTAGTCATTTATCTGGTTGTTAAATATCGATAAACCTCAGCACAATCTCCAACAACCACAAATGAAAAATACAACCTCTTTATCTCAGCTGAAGTAACAACAAGTTTAAGGAAACTGTGTTTTTCCCTCTACCTGTGATATACTTAATAACAAATTTCATTTATGGTACTCTTACCATGATATTTTGATGCTTTTAATCAAATCCAATTATTGAATCAACACATCAAATATGTTAATCAAATTTCTAACCTTGAACCTTGTTTTATATTCACATATACAGCATACAACACAAGAGAACTTAAAATTACAGCTTCCTCTTCTTGGAGCATCTACCTTTTAACGGATCTGATAAATGCTTATGCTTCATATTTCTTAATTTCATATTGACATGAATACATGGACTTACAGTGTGGCTTTTTCCTGCTGCAAAGCATCAAGTTCCTTCTGCAGCAGATCTATAACTTCTCGAGAAGCCTGATATTCATCTTGAGTGGCAGTAAGATCTTCCTTGGCTGACGTTAGCTCTCCACGAAGCTAACAAACACAGACTATACTGTACACTTTATAAATGAGTTTAACATGCTGATTTCTCTTGAAATACCAGATATCAAGAAAATCATATAATGGGTTAATGTTTATTAGAATAAAACAATGAAAAACAAACCATTACAGATAAAGCATACTGTATCTTTTATAAGTAAATCATGTTACAAGCCAGTTAACAGAAACAAAATTACTTCAGCTCAGTCGAAACATGAATAACAAAGGGTTAAAAACATTACATAATATGCACATATTCAAACTGAACATTTAAAAGTACCTCTTCACATTTTTTGCATGTAACCTTGGAATGTAGGCTGGGAACATCAACCCCATCTTTTCCTTCTAAAGATGCAGGTCGACGCCCACGAAATGAACTACGAAGCTTTCGTCCAAGATTTCCGAAACTCAGATCATCACTGGGAGAACCAAGGGAACTATGTTGTGCTGCTAGAGGACTAGATGGAGATCTGGGAGCTGAAGAGAATGAATAGCTTAGTAAAAAATCAATTTGAATCTTGAGTCCTTCCTACAAAATTTTCCTAGTAAAGTGATATGTATTCTTTAATGGCAATCTTTCACAAAGAGAGATCCTCTACAAAATGTTAACTTCATTAAACATATACTATTCAAGAGGAATAAACATTTTCTAAAAATCAGTAAAAGTATAGGCTTTCCAATCAATCATCTGTCAGACTGATATGTTTTATTTACATAAGGCTGAGAGAAGAGTAACATATGTCAAAGAATTCCCAAGGATGGGCAATAACAAAAGGGGGTTGTAAAGTAAATGGCAAAGGAATACAACTAAAGCCATATAAAGGGTCACAAAATGAAAATCATAGAAATTAATTCAAACTTATCTTTCAAGTAGAGTAGTATCAAATGGATCAGGGAATTTATGCAATCTTCATAAATTTGCAGAATGTACCTCAAACACTGCAGTTTTCTAATTTTCTCTTATCTATTGAAAAATTGTAAGGTAAGGTTTAGCTGTAAGCCTATTTCAATTTAAATGGTCACAAAGATACCACAGTTTACTTACATTCACTATTATTCTTAAATATCTTTCGCTGAGTATTTGGCAGCAAATTTGACAGGACTAGTCGAGCATCTGATAATGCAGATGGAGAACGAGGAGGTATATCACCCTTCCCAGTATCACTTGGCCGTGTCATTGGCATCATAAGGTCATGGTGAGGATCTGGAGTGGGAACAGGACTACTTCTGTCATCTTGGAGTAGCCCTGAGTCTGGACGCTATAATTCAAAAAGAACATCAGTGGGAAATATTTTTAAAAAATGGGTATAATATACTGTATATCAAAATTAATCATCTAAACAAAAGCTTATAACATTTTTCACTTCAGTTGCATGTGACGTTGTACCAATTTACAAGGATTAGGTTTGCTGTATATCAATAAAATATAAAATGTTTTGAAGAGGTGCAGCTGAAGAGGAGGAGAGAAACCACATAGCTGGCTAGATATAATACAGTAATTCACAATGAAAAGAAGTCTGCAAGGTAATTGTAGGTGGAGGAAGGAGGGCAGTGCTATACTAAATATAATCCAATCATCCTGGAATTTTGAGTCAACTGTTTTCTACCAATAAGACGTAGATTAGTAAGCATGTGCAATGTGCAATAATCTGAATTTTCTATCATCTTAGATTCCCCTATTACACATCAATACAAGCCCTACATATCATATTCTTACCATAAACATGTCAATCATATTTGTTATTCGTCATGTGTCATCCGTCATCACACCTATTGATGCAAATATTCTATATTGAGTATCTTTTCACCATTATTATTATTATCATTAATCCTATCATTTTCATTATTATTACTTTCAGCAATTATCTTTACCATCAACTGCCATTCACACACAAAAAAGTAAAATGAGGTACATAATTTTTCAACAAATCATTAGCAACATCATCAGAGAATACAGTACCCCAGTGGTGGTTCGTCTTGCTGGAGTTTTGGTAGCAGTGCGTCTTTGGCTGAACTCTCTCCGGGCTGCCTGTAAGTGTTGAAGCCAGTACATCCGACTCTGGGGTGACGATGCTTCCAACACAGTCTCATCATTACCACACCTAAGATATGAAACAATACTAAATTCGTAGTACTATACATACGTAACAATTCTCATTATGACACTGGAAATTTATATAAGATGCTAATATACTTCAATTAAAAAATAATGATGTCCTACACTAAATTAGAGGTGGATATTCAGACTTCAAAGAACGAGAGACAATTATCATACTATATTTCAAAAGTATATTTCAAAATTAGAAAATGATGGTCTATTTATGTATCCAATCCACAAAGAAAACATAATACAAAATAAAGCATTTGTTTTCACTATATAAGGAGCTCATTCTAAGCCAAGTGTTGAAGAGAGTTTGTACTTAGTGGGTACTTGCATGGCTGTGGATTCATTTACCCCTTATCATCTGGAAGTGTGTAATCCTGTTCTGAAACACGTGTAGTTGCAACTAGGAAGGCCCATAAGAACTTGCAAATATAAATATAGCCAATTCTTTTAAGTTATTTTTGGATTTACCAGAAAGTTTCAGAAGAAAACTATTTAAAGGCTTCCATCATGTGCATTCATTTACTTAGGACAACAGCAGGTAAACTAAATCAGATAGCTATAACAATGACACATTTCTAAAATGAAATATAAGAATCATGATGTCAGCCCCTAAGGAAAGTGAGATTTCCATAGTTTTATTGTAATCCAAACATATTTTTCCTTGTTTTAAATCTTTTAGTTCCATATTTTCCCTAACCTTCAATGCCCTGCCCACTTTCAGATTTAGCTAATCACCCTATTTCAGTTAACTTCAGTGTTGTGAGAGTGTTCTACACAACATGCTAACTCCTATAATTTTCTTACCTATTCTAATGTTAACAATGCCACAGACCTAAAATACACAACTTGCACATTTGTCATTGGTAGTAGTAATTTTCCCTATCAGTTAGTACCAATAAGTCACAGAGTATTTGGCCAACAAACTTACTTTATTTCCCCTTTACAAATGAATTTAACAAGTTTCCTGTGATGGTTTCGCAAATAAGATTCCTAATACCACAAAATCTATGAGTGCAAGATCAGTTAGAAATGCACTAAATCTGCTGTGTTTGCAGGAAAGCTCATATCTGTCACTATCTTGGAATCTGGGCCAAAAGTTGCTTAAAACAGTCAAACTTATCAATACTACCAAACACCCTACTTGGAGGCTCTTCTCTGAGCTCTCTACCATTATCTACATCACTACAACTTAGAGGGGGAAAAGCAAAAATCTGGAAAACAAATTCGTCAGCAATTCAACATTTGATTCACCAATACCAACTAGTCAACAAAATAATGTTATTTACAGTCATGTGTGGTTCTCACCTGATGGTAAACTGCCCTTCATTCTTGTTCTCTGGATCAAAAAAAAATGTTGCAAGTGATATGTCAATCATTCCAAGAGGTTCAAGGTCATTCTTCTGCTTGTAGTAATAAAGTTTACATACATGATCAGAATAGACAAACCATCGTTTCTTGTGGGAGCTTCCTAAGCCCTTCAAGGCAGAAACATTTATCTTATTAGGTGACGATGACACTTTGTACAAATATCCAGACAATTTATAATCTGTCCTCGGGTTGGTGTCATTCGTTTCAACTTTTTCCTGAATTTTGCCGAGGTTGTCAGGGCTCCTGGTCCTGCTGCGAGGTCTACCAACATCTTCCGCTGCATCCGTCGAGCTCCCAGTAACAGGCCCGGATTGGGATCTCTCCCTCACTATGATCTTGCTCTCCTCTCCCTCTAGCTCACTAGGAGGTAATGACTCTGGCTCAATAGACTGATAAAACATATTTCCAGCGAGATATCCATAGAAATGCAACGAACTTTACGATCATGGATACACTGGAGCGTCGAGTGATTAGGGTATTCATCGGCGCCGCCCTTCCCGTGCACACGTAAACAAACACCTGCAATAGACGCAGGGATAAACACTGGCCGACCGCAGCCCGAGGGGGAATTCGATCCCACTTCACAGACACTTCAACCGTTCTATGATTCTGAAGAGCAATTACTTATACTTTACGAGCACATGTAATAAAAATACACAAAGTACTCCAGATGTGTGCCTGCCTGTACTCGTATATGTTTATGATTAAACTCGAAATACACACAATTGATATAAGGGAGGCACGGCTGCCAGCCAGCACTTCAACAGCAGTAGAAAAAAAAACGGGAAATGGGCACAGTAAAAACAGAAAGGCGTGGACATCGCAAATAAAAATCCAAAACTGTTCCATTAACTCAGCAGGAGTAAACTGTCAATTGATGAAAACAGTTAATCAAACATAAATTCTGAAGGAGGCTTTAAGAGCATGACAAAAAAAATGGGTGAAATTAATAAGTTCCACGTATTATCATTGGTACGTTGGAGTTATGAAGAGTACTTGAGAAGCTTTGCCCGATAGATTATCTCAACATTCACTCAGTGTGTGGAAACCCCTCGAAATGTTGCTCAAGATATCTATTCTTATCCACTTCGACAGTCAGAATAAGGTTTGATGGAACGTGGAGGTAGGTTTTGTTTGGGCTTCCACGTAGAATGATTGATCATAGCTGACTTCTAAATATCACGACGTTTTTCGTGCTTGCTGGCATGGAATGTAATTCAAGTTGTACAGACATTACATTGTTATGTGGGCAGCCGATGTCACGCCTCAAACATGTGTCCATGAGAGAAGCGGCAGATTTAATTCTTTTTAAGAATGACGATTAACTGCAGCATTTCATGAAGTTCATTTATAAATGCATGCCAACATAAGTGAATTTTCATCAATATTTTTTTTCACAGCGAATGAACGACAAATTACAAGTCTCTAAGCGAATGACATTTTTCATAAACGTGGTGCAC
>JAUTXX010377474.1:0-13230 GCA_032273605.1 Panulirus laevicauda | reverse complement strand
CACGTGCACTTCATTGTTGGCTGCACTCTAGGTTAGCAGGGGGGGGGGGTTATCACGTATCTTTTGGGGACGAGAAACACGTGCTTCAGGAGACACGAAGCACGTGTTTTAGAGAACCGAGAGCACGTATTAAGGGATCAGGGAGGACGTGTTCCTCCACTTACTTTTCCCATTGTGTATAGATTGCACGGGCCCTCTGTCAGTCTTTTTCCTTAAACGCAAAGCTGTTGATTATTATGAGAGGAAACCTCCCCTTCCGTTCTCTTCGCCATCATGATATCATGTATCTATCTGGACAGAACAGTTGAGACCTTAACTCTTTAGTGAATTTCGTGTCCACATCTTCTAACGGATGTTTATCCCCTAATTGGATCTTTGAAATTCTATCTCATTACCATAAATAGGCTACAAATCTGTCACGATTTGTATGCATCACTTTCAGACCGACATTTCTGTCACTTAACATTTCTGACCTCTCTGCGGTGGTGCTCCGTCCTCTTGCCTCATTTGGTGTCTCGCGTTTTTATTTTTTTTTTGTGTGTGTGTGTGTGTGTCTGCTGACTGCATTCTTTGCTTTAACCATCTCTTCCTGATTCTCATCTCGTCTGATGATTGCCCTGTTGAATTTTAATATCCTTTTAAGTTCCTTAAACTGCAGAGGTACCTACTGACTAGATGACTCCAGCATGAATGTAACTTTGATTGGTCGACCCCCTGTGTCTGGATTATATCCACCATTCCTTCTCTTTTTTATACCATGAATCCTTTCCTTACCCTTTCTTCTTTCTCTAGAATTTCATCCATCTTCTAATTCAAACAAATCATTAGTAATTGGCGTCTATCAAACCTCCTACTTAACTAATCTCATACTGTGATGCACCACCTCTTTTCTACTAAGTCCTTCGGTTTTGATTCATCAGCGTCCAAATTCTGACTTTCTCCAAATTTTCCCTTTTGCTCTCAAACACCGCATGTGTGTGTGTGTGTGTGTGTGTGTGTGTGTGTGTGTGTGTGTGTGTGTAGAAGACCTGATCATGTGGTTAGGGAGAGTTTGGTAGAGTGGCGTGGTTCGGTATCACCAGGTGCGAGTGTTACTACCACATCACCAAACAGAGCACGCTCCTCGTCACCACCAAGGACACGTGAATACGTAGCCTGCGTGTGGCCAGTCACATGCCATGAATAGTTTAACTTTACTGAAGACCATTGCAGTAACAGAAGAGAGTTGTTACATAGTAACAGTAGATTGTGGAATTGTTAGGTGCCACACCCTGTAACATATACTGTTACCACCTGCCATACCCTGTAGTAACACCCGTCACCATCAACCATACCCTGTAACGCCAGTCTGTTACCACCTACCGTAGCCTTAAGTTATTGTCACCCCTCCAGCCATACCCTATTACACCATCTGTTTGTACTCATGAGACCTTGCAACGCAACTTACATAAGAATAGTGTTCACAGGAGCATTTTGAGCCATGTGTTCGCAGTAGCATTTTATTCCCTTTCTACCGAACAACGTATATACAGCGGTCGACTTAAGGACAGAACTCGAAATGTCAACAAAAGAGTTGCCTGCGTTAGGGCGTACCGCTTGGTAACTGCTGGAACCTACACTTTTTGTCGGCTTATTTTAAAAACAAGGAAGTGAGTTGTAGGCGCTTGGCGGAGAGCTGCTTCAGCGCAGGGATATCATGACTATGAAACATGTGTGAAGATGAAGGAATACACATTTTAGTCAAGTTTCCGTAAAGGTAGCGCATGTTGTGAGGTAGAGGCGAAACTTGGACGAGGTCGGCTTACCTCACCACTTGACATACACGAGAGATTTGGAAGAATTCTGGTCGTCCAGTGGTCTCCCATGTACACTTTCTATACTGGTCGGCCACATTTCCTCACTTACGCTACCCCCTCTGGTCATCCACTGCTCCCCCACGTACACTTTCAGTGCTGGTCGGCCACATGTCCCCCACGTACACTGGCCCCTGTGGTCGTTCTCTTGTCCCCCACGTACACTGGCCCCTGTGGTCGTCCTCTGTTTCCCCCCACGTAGTTTCACTGCTATTCGTCCTCTGGTCTCCTACGTACAGTGTCACCGGTGGTCACGTGTCAGCAGCGCATGCCAGGGTGGCTCAGGTGGGTGTGGTACAATGAAACAGGTATGTGGTGAGCCGGTGCCCGGCCAGCCGGGGAGAAGGATCCCCACAGTCGCTGAAGCTGTTTGGCGTCCTCCTTCTCCACGAACCTCTGGCAGGCGGAGGACCCTCACCCTACAGGACCTGGATGTCTCCTTCCTCCATCATCCTGTGTTGTTTGGCTCGATCCTCCCTTGCACCGACTGAGGAACTCTTACTATTCTTCAGAGGGGCATGTTCTCTCCCTCGGCGCAAACAAGAAAGAGCTAAACGTCTGTGCGTTGGCTGTAGTGTGCAGCGAGGCGTTATTGTCCGTAAGGCGAGGCTGGCCACTTTATAAAGGGGTTCGCAGGTGATTTCCCCTCCCCCCACCTCTCTCTCTCTCTCTCTCTCTCTCTCTCTCTCTCTCTCTCTCTCTCTCTCTCTCTCTCTCTCTCTCTCTCTCTCGTCATCGTCCCAAATGAGAAACTAGAATTCAAAGAGCGTATTGAGAAGACTTCACCATCGAGGCAAGGACCGGTGGATGAGTGGGTACGATCACGAAAACTTAAACAAGAGGCGATGAATCAATCGATAAACATTTCTGTTGTAAAGCAGAAGCAAGATTTAAACTCTTGATGTGACGTATGGCCACCAGGCAAACAAAAGGAGATGAACCAGAGAGAATTTGGAAGCACCTCACGAGCATAATCGATGAGACGGATCCCATGTGCACTATTGTGTCGTGAGAGCTTGAAAGAAATCGAATTGGCCAGCATGAGAAGAGAAGAGAAATACCCAGTGAAAAAATTCATGCATTGCATCATATTTAGTAGATGAAGGAACATCTACATCTACATCTACGACCTTTAACGCCTCCCGAGCAGAAAAAGATGAGGACGAATAGTGCAAGACTAACCATGTCGTATACCGCCAGAAATGATACGAAACGAAGATAACACGACGCCAATCTGAGCACAGCGGTCACCTGTATAAGGCGCTAACCAGACGCACAGCAGTCACCTCTGTATAGCGCCAACCCGAGCTCAGCGGTCACCTCTACGGAGCGCTAACCTAAGCACAAGGATCATCTCTATATAGAGGTAACCTGACTATTATAATGATGACGTCTGAGACGACCTTTTGAAAGCTTTGGCATGACTCGAGGCAGCCTCGCCAAAGAAGGCTTGAAAGACTGTTCATTATGCTCTATGGGGAGAAAGAAGAAGCACGCGTGGAGCAACTGCTGAGACGAGAAAAAACCTGATAACGTGGCTCGGGGGTCAGGTCCCAAGTGAGCCGCCCCAAGATACGTGATTACATAATAAGCGAGCGGGTAGAGAAAAACAAGCCGGACGTGCGGTGAGCGCTACGTGCTATAGAGTCTCGTCGAAGGTTTAGTCTCTCTCTCTCTCTCTCTCTCTCTCTCTCTCTCTCTCTCTCTCTCTCTCTCTCTCTCTCTCTCTCTCCCGGTGGAAAAAGCTGGGGACACGGCTGCTCTGGACTTATTAATTTTAGAGAATTAAACACAGTTGCTGGCAGCATGTGTGGAGCTGATGAGGTGAACCCGATGCGGCCTTATCCAAGCCCACGTACTCCTTGACTCTCGCATAGCCACGTAACCTTCGACTCATCCTCAACCACGTACACCTTGACTCGTCCCCAACCACGTACCCTTTGACTCATCCAGAACCACGTTCCCCCTTGACTCAGTCTCACGTACTTCTCGACCCGTCCACAGCCACGCACTCCGCCACGCACTTCCTGATCTATCCACTGCTACGTCCTCATTAACTCTTCAATTGCCCCACGCACACCTTGACTCATCCAGTGCCGCGTACACTTTGATTCATCCGATGTTACGTCGGGAGGTTGGCTCAGATCATGCTAGACGGGAGGGTGGCGGCGACGTTGATGGCTGACCGACGCCTCAGTAAGTCGGTATAATTTCGTTAGGTGCCTCCTGCCGGGAAATCCACTTTGTGTCATGTTGTGTCCGGCTCGGGTTGGGGAGAGGACCCCAATCCCAGGATGTTGTCTGTCCAGGTGGGTGACCCAGCCTGTGTGGTGATGGTGGCGGACCCAGACCCATTGTAGATGGTGATGCAGTCGCTCTCACCATTTGTCAAGTCGTTCATACACTCCTGTTGAGCGGGCGCGTCCGTCAGGAAATCATTTATAAGGATGAGGAGGCACAAGGGTCCCAACATTGTGCCCTTTGTGAGACGCCACATGTGAGGAGGGGTATTGGAGGGTGGAGATGGCCCCTTGGAAGCGTACAGCGCTTGGCAACGGATTCAAATGACGCTCGATAACTTTAGTGTGATTCACCTGTGGCTGAAATGGTCGAAAACGTTGGTTAAGCTGATGAGGGTGAGAAAAAGAAAATACTGTCTCCCTTTGCTGTTGTAGATTGAATCGAGCAAGTCGACGAGGTAGTGGATGGTAGTAGGAGATCCTAATGCTACTGAAGTGATGAAATGTGTGTGTCACCCAAAAACTATTACAGGGTAAGCATGAGGTTAGGGTGATACGAGTGGGTCAAAACTCACTGAGAGGTACGACTTGTTGTCGCTGGCATTAGGGAAGTGTACATGTAGTCTTCCGTCGGTTACGCGTTTGAAATGATGGAGAGAAGCACTGAAGACGGAGCTTGCAGGGGAAGTCCGTCTACTGTTTCATAGGTAAAGCAGTCGGTATAGGGGACCGGTTTACCTAGAGGCTATATAACCATCTGGCGACTTCAGGTTCTTGTGTAAGCTTAGAGCAACGTTTTGGCTGGAAGGTCGGGCGGGAGGAGGTTGGCGGCAGGGTGGGAGGTTCTCCGGCAAATGGTAGGCCAAGTGATCCTCAGTAACCCGAGGAACATCGTCATGGCAGAGGTGATGAAGGATTGGGAACAGTGGGAGTCTGCTTGTTGCATCCTCTCGCCTCTCCCATACCATTGACTCATGTCGTACCGTTTCAAATGTTGTGGTCGGTGGGGGTAATAAGATATCTTCTCAGCGAGGATTACGAGAATAACTCTGTTACCAAGGGGTGTAACCGAGGGGCCTAGTAAAGTGTTGTTGCGGTAGAAGGTGCCTCCCATCTAGCTAATGCATGTCACTTAGTGACGAGTGTGAACCGGGGCACGGCATTGGGTGTCGTCTTACACATCCCTTGGGGAACTAACTATGATAGGCTGCTGTCATGGCGCTTCACTTAATTGTTCCTACCACCGCCATCACCACAGGAACATGGCCTGTTCTTAACGTGAGATACCACAGCTGTATCATTATACTGATGGTTTCTCTGGCCCATTCAGACAAGAAGCATCAGCTTAACCATAAAAATGGTGGGGTTTTATTTCCGTCTGGCTCAACAGTGGTTTTGTTATGAACCCTTGAACACGACGGGACGACCCTTGAGCATGAAGATACGACCTTTAGCTTGACAGTACGACCGTTGAGCATGACGGTACGACGTGTGGGCGTGATAAAACGAGCTTTAACATGACCCTGGTGGCACCTGGTGAGGAAGGGGATACGGCCCATCCCGGGAGGGCAGGAGTTACCAAGATGGTATAGAGGTAGGGAAGTTGTGTGTGTGTGTTTGTGTGGTGTACACAGCTTGCTTGTGTATGAGGGAAAGACCCTTGAGCACGACGCTACGATCCTTCGGTATGATGACCTTGGCCTTTGACCTAGCCTTTAAGGGGCAAGAGGTAAGGCTTCCCGAACACCGTCTCCCAAACACGGCCACAGTCTGCCAGTGTTAGATCATTTACCACCACCTCGCCCCTCGACATTGATCGTTTACCGGCAGAGCGTTGCGTAAATGGTGATGATTGGACGACACGGCGGTGCACGAGGGATTATTATCCTCTGACACTGTCGGTGTCAGAAGACAGAAGAAGTGGTTCCTACCACAGACGTAGTGATGATACCAAGAATCGCCAGCCCTCACTTGCGTTATCGACGTGAGGTTTACAGACATACCATCAGTGCCTTAGTTTACTGTCGTGCCATTGAGGGTGTTTCTGGTTATCAGGATATGCTCATGAATTACATATTAGGGTTGTTTAAGATGCTTGCATTACCGCTACAGAGTAGGCCTTCGGTGCAAGCATACCGTTCTTGGAGACCTAGGAACTAGTTGGTTAAGGAAGTGCATGGCTCTCTAGACATGGTTGTTAGAAGCATACCCTCTCTGCCTTTTTATTGGTTTTAGCCACTTCTGTCCACAGTGTGGAGTTGGTGTGCCTCTGTTTAATAACTTATTTGTACTGAAAAAGGAGGGAGTTTTACCCTTGCATTTCACCATCTCTAGAACATTCTCTGCTGTCATACAGCTTACTAAACTTTTGTGTGCTGTCGTTAACCATGCCCTCAGTCATTTCATTCCCAACATCCACCACTCTCATGCTATCAAAGGACTTCATCACCTCTTTTACAACAAGTTTCTTGCAGGGTTTCATACTGTGTCCTCCAGTTATTGTCAGTGCGTCTCTCAAACAGAATTGTTCACCGTATACACCAGTCAGATTGAAAAACTTTAGGGGTTGTGGTCGGGGTCACTCCACTCTTCTCTCTTAGGTTGTGGTCGGGTCACTCCACTCTCTTTGAAAATGTGCATATGTAAAGTCACAGGCCTTTGTTTATTACTTTATCTAGATTTTCGTACCTTCCTTGTGTTGGTCTCATCTGGACCTCCTCTATTAACTCCTTCTTATGGTGCGTTAACCAAACATGAGAATCATATTCTAGTTGTTGCAGTTCGCTTTCTGTAACAAGCCTTTAGCTTTGTGTTACATTCGACCGTAAGCAGAAGCCAGTATCAAACACTTGACTTCGACTATACGAACCTGCAGCATAAATTGGCTATCATACTCATGGGTATGATAGCCTGGCCCTTTGTCGTAAACTTTACGAGTCAGATCAAAAAGAGGTCAAGCCATCGTAATCTTGGGTCGTACCCTCGTCTACATGGGTTATACCACCGTCGTGCCTAAGGGTCGTACCCTCTTACGGAAAGGTTATACCATCGTGCCTAATGGTCCCCAAACGCCAGTCGAATTGGTGGGTAGAAGTGTCATGTCAGCGGCGAAGATTGTGACCTCCCTAACTGGGAGCTGGAGCTAGAGAACAAACCCCGGCCACAACCTCCTGAGCAAGGTGTGTGAGACGTGACAATCGTTAGTGATAAGGAGAGATATATGTGTGGCAACTGTGGCCGTTGCTCGTACGAATGTGTGAAGTCCTCAACCCTCACACACGCCCCGCATGTAAACTGCCTCTTCAGGTGGACGGCCGTCTTTAGAGTGAGAAATTAAAACTCTGCTGTCCGTTTGGTCAATGGTTTTTCGTGTGTGAACTCCGGAGACGAAGTTATCCCGTGTTGGAGCAAGGGGGGGGGAAGCAACGCAAAACATTGTATTCTCCGTGCGTTGCCAAGTATTGGTGTTGGAACTCTCGGATATCCGGAGGTAAGAGGATAGGTTGGGGTGGAGAGGGGGGTCTGGATGGTGAATGGTTGTGTTGGCAGAGGACGCAATATCCCCCCTCCCCTTCTGACCACCCGCCTTGTATGTGTCCCCATTTCTATCTTTACAGTGTTGACGTGTGTCATGTACAGAGGCTCTGGCAGGCAAGAGGAGATAGAGATAGGGCCTTTTCTAAGGGTGTCAGTCAGTCAGTCGCATTAAGCACGAGTACCGCTGCTATGAAGTGGGGTGATGTATGAAGCAGCGACACAAGTACAGATACCGATAAGGTCCAGATTGCTCGTCATGCCGGGTCGGGTTGCACAGACCACGCACCCCCACCTACACACGCACACCTCACAGTCACCAGAATGTATATATTATTTTTTTTTACGTTATTCCGCGGAAGTTTATATGAACCCGACCATATAGCCAGATGATTTCACAGATGTGAACATAATGATTGTGTAGGAACATCCCCCCAACTTGGTGTGTTCTCGTGGTGGTTTCGAGGAAGCTTCTGCTAACATCTGACATCAAATTACCAACGTACACACACACTACTGGTCTTAGATGTAAACAATGTGTGGTCCTGGTTGGACTTGACGTGTGGTTCCGAGTGGCTCGTCCTCCAGCCCGCAGCAGGCGAACACGTACGTGTGTCCTGGAGACACGTACCCGATAAACCTATGTGTGTCCTGGACGTGAAGCCATTGAGGTCATGTGTCCTGAAACTCGTATCCATCGAAACTATGTTCCCAGACACGTAGACATTGCGACTGAGGATCTGAAGTGTGCCGTTCCCCCAACCAGTCTGCAAGTATTAGCCCAAGTCGAGTACGGAGGGAGTCGATAATGGGGACATGAATCCAGGATGAGTTCTATAACCGCTGCGCCACGACGCCCGATAACATTCAGGGTTTCGAACCCGAGGCCTTAAAATGATTTGCTCATCAAGGATCATAAGATGTGAGCTTTGGGGATGAACTTGAGAGGGAGGATGCAGTATTGTCTGATGATATTAAGCCAAAGAGTTTAGCCTTGAACGGCAGAAATTCATCCTCCGATTGTGTAATAATTAACCTGTCGAACCGGTAACATGGTGAGGTTTACAAGAGTATTTATATCATACCAGCAAGATATTGTCAAGGACATATGATGTAGCTGCATCAGGAACACACACACACACACACACACACACACACGAGCTATTCGGTTGAAAGAATCGTGGCTCGAGCCATTATCAGTGTCTACCTGGGGAAAAGGAAAGATATTATCATATTTTTGAGTGTGTGGTGAGAAATATGTATGGAGATATACGTATAATCTTAAGGGACGTTAATGGTCATTTTTCTGAGTTAGCACACCGTGGGATATAGAGGAGTACGGTAGAGAATATTATATCATTGGTTTGATTGATAAGATAGTGTTATCTTCGTCTGTGCGGCCGATAGGATGTATTCACTGTATGGTTTGAAACCTTAAAGGTTTTACAAAGTGTTCATGAACATTGTGTTCAAAGGTTAAAGTTGCCTGTAAAAGGAATATTGTCGTGGAGAGGTGGAGAAGTCCAGGTGGCTGCAGTACGTCTGGAGAAAAGGGAAGCGGTTGCGACTCCGTGAAGCACGAGAGTACGACCCTTAGTTATGACGGTACGACCCCTGGGTTTGCTGACCCCGGACTTTGACGTGATTTTTGGGGGTTTGGTCAGAGGCTAGACCCGTCATACGTTGTCCTCAACGCATTCATACCCGTGGGTCGTATAGTCGTCTTCAACGCAATCATAGCCAAAGGTCGTATGGTCGTCCTCAACGCAATCATAGCCAAAGGTCGTGTAGTCGTCCTCAAGGCAGTCATACCCCAAGGGTCGTAGTTTCGTCCTCTACGAATTAACATACGCAGCGCTGCTGCCGCTCAGCGGACGAAAATGGAATAGTTTGGGTGTGCGTGTGAGTCCGGACCAGCGGGAGATAATGGTCGGACCTTCATCATGGCTCCCACACGGAAAATGATGGTGATGGAGGGTAACGGAGGACGGAGGCTTGAGGTGATAGCCAGTATACGATTGAAACCTTTGATACTCTGTTTTAAGAAGTGGAAAGGAGGATTTGAGAATTCCCGCCTCAGCTTCAAATGCTACGCTGTAGGTAGGGGGTCGATAGGTGGCGAATGCTTTTGCTTACCCCTAGCGACAGGAATGACTCAGTTATCCTGTAGACAACCAAAGGGGAAGGCTATGATCACTTTGTGTCGATGTTACTACATTGGTTTATCTGTACTGACTGTGATACAGTATCTGTATAAATATCACAAATAAGTCGATAGTGAATTATGGATAAATGCCCGCATCTCTATTAGCTTCAAAAATTTTATGGCACTTTTTGCAGTGCTTGAATAGTAGTGTGTAGAGAAAATGATGATAGTCGAGGAGAATGAATTTGACCGTTTTATTTCACTCAATGATATTGAAGAAGGCGGTTGTAGTATATTAGGGGAAATGTGGTCGTACATTAATGTAGAAAAAAAAACAAATCCTCAGACCTGCGAAAACCTCACTTCACCATCAAAGCTATCAAGATTTATAATAGTGTTCCAAATATTATAGCTGGAGTATGGCAGTCACGTTTGTGATTTAGTTCCGCGCATATGACGCCGGGAGTTGATAAACATACGACCCCACAAGCAAGCCTTGCTATCCCCAGCAGCAAATTTTATATATGAATTTTTCTGTTACGTCGGCTATTAGGATGTTGTCTTTTCTTTGACTAGTATGCCTCGTACCTTTTCATTATTTAACTTTTTATACGTACATGCATTACTGGTATAACTATGACCTTATCTAATATCATTCTAGAGAATGTAATGCTCATATTTTGCTTCGCAACTTTTATTGTATTCTTCACACATTACATTTGACATGCAGAGCAAAAATCACTGGATTTCCAAAGCCATTAGTGATATTAAACTAGAATATACTTTCACCTACATGATGTTCATTCCATCAGTACATAAATAGAAAAGATGTATTTTGAGACACGTAAAGGCAACGCTGTATAGCTTTATTTCTGGTAGCATTAGAGCTGTAGTCACTTTGTGAAGTAGAATGCTAGATTTGATTTTATACTGTTATCTCGTTGTTTAAGGGTAGAAACCTCTTTCTTAAGGGTACAGGAAAATTAAGGGGGTGAAGATGTGTGGTTCCTAAAGAGTTAATGTGAGTAGTGATTGGTTCTGGGACATTGTTAAAGAATGTTTCTCATGAATCTTTATTTTTCAGTTTAGGCTACGTCAAAATGGAATTAGCTTAGGAATTTACCTCGCCGTTTAGTAGAAGTGAGATTAGATCAGAGAGGAGTGTTACGAAAATAGTTTGCAGGGAGATGGTTGAATGTTTGCTAAGCAGAGATGTGAAGGCCATAGACCTTTGGCACTTGTTGCTTGGGGGGTTGTGAGGGGAAACTCACAAGTAAATCAAAACTTAAATGGTAAGGAATGAATCCTGGACGTCCCTATCGCTTGCAGTTTTAGTTTTTCGTTCTGAAATAGTAATGCACCCTTCCTGTACGTGTAGTTGCTGTGGGTCTGTGTATACTACGATACACCAAGCTTTCAACTTTTTGTAATGCTTGTACGTTTATACCACGTTATACACCCAGCCTTTTAAGTGTAGTTGTTGTGGGTCTGTATACTATTATACACCCAGACTTGAACTTTTTTTTGTATTACTTGAAAGTTTAAACACGTCATGATACACAGTTTGTTTTCTGGCATATTACTGGACGAGTTGGGAGGGGGGCGGAGCCAGCATGTAGGTGTTGCCAAACCCGTCCAATAGATGGCGTTAGTATGTTCTCTGCCACTTCCCGCTAACACCGATTTGCCGGGGCTCTTAGTGCAAGAGACAGCGCACCAGCTGTAGTCCCTCGGAGCACTGGGTGTGTAGCCAGCTGTTACCGGGTGGAGATAACCAGTTGTAACCATGGGTGGAACCAACTGATACCGATGGAGATAACCAGCTGTAACCCTCTGTAACATAAGATGAAACCTGCTGTTATCGGAGATAACCAGCTGTAGCACATCTGTAACGTTTTATCCAGCTTTTACTGGAGATATCTAGCTGTAACCCTTTATGACTGTGGCTGTAGCCAGCAGCTGTTACCGAAGGATAACCAGCTGTTGCCTTCTGTAATACTGGATATAGCCAGTCTTTACCGGAGGAGTTAAAGCCAGCTGTAACCTTGTTAGCTGGATTTAGCCAGATGTTACCCTCTTTTACAGTAGATGTAGTGAGCTGTTTCAGGAAGAGATTAAGGCAGCTGTAACCCTCTGTAACACTGGATTTATCCAGCTGTTGTCGGAGTTAGGGCGTAAAGCCAGCTGTAACTGGATTTAGCCAGCTGTTATCGGAGGGCATAAAGCCAGCTGTAACACTGGATTTGGCCGGCTGTTGGGAAGTTAGCTGCACTCCGCCTCAACTTTTCACCTCCTCAAGAAAAAGTTGTCCCCGGAATTGATTTGTGGAGTTGAATGGTTTCTCAGGTCGTCAAGTGCAGGCTCGGTGAAAGTTTTGCGCTTAGATCACGTTTATATATTTGTTATCTCCCCTGTAGATGTAACAGAATGTACACGATTGCACGTACAGTACAGTACACACGTTCTAGCTGACAGGTGTTTAGCGGATGTGATGCTGTTTGTTACAGATTAACGTCACAGGCCTGGAAGGCCTTGGCTGTACCCAAGCTCTCTGCTTTAATGTGGTAGAGTGCAAGGCTTCGTACCGCGAACTGTCATACGCGTTGTCTTGAGCCTCAATTATCGTCTCGCAAAACTCTCCAACCCGTACAGCCATTCCTGTGCGTCGTGCACCATAACGTTGCTTTCCTCAAAATATTAAACTCTTCTCGTTGGCCATCTGAAGCCTCGGGTGAAACATCCCAGATGCATTTTACTTGAACTGTCTCCATGTAAAGTTGTAGGTGCCACTGTGTCACGATGGTAAAAGCGAAGCTTTGGGGGTATTATTAGCGATGCTGAGGATAGTATTAGTGAGGTTTTGGGGGTAATAACGAGGCGGAGGGGATGTGTTAGCGAAGTTATGTGTGCTATAATAGCGAGGTTGGGGTGGTAATAACGTGTCTGGAATGGTCATATTGAGGTGGTAATAGCGAGGTTGGAGACTGTATTAGCGAGGTTGGGTTGATAATGGCGGACTAAGCTGGTGGTAATAGCGAGGTGAGGTTGTATTAGCGAGGCTGAAGGTTGTTGTATTAGTGAAGTTTGCGTCGCAATAGCGTGGCTGGCGATGGTAATGACGAAGTTTGGGATGGAGATACATTTATGTTGTCTTCCATCTTCTGTAAATATCCTCGTCATTCGGGTTCATAGAAGATGGGAAGAGGCTGTATTCATTCCATTCTGGCTGAACCATCAGTCTGCACCTGGTGTATACTTTGGGCCAAGTTTACAATCCAGGTAAAGTTTACGTTTGCCAGGTATACATCCTGGACTAGATATACACCCTGGGTCAGGTTTACGCTCACGGGGTATACGCTGGGCCAAGTCTACACTTGCGAGGTATACACTGGGCCAGGTTTACTCTTGCGAGGTATACACTGGGCCAGGTTTACACTTGCGTGGTATACACTGGGCC
>JAUTXX010377364.1:0-13230 GCA_032273605.1 Panulirus laevicauda | reverse complement strand
TATGTATATACATGTGTATGTGGGTGGGTTGGGCCATTCTTTCGTCTGTTTCCTTGCGCTACCTCGCTAACGCGGAAAAAGCGACAATGTATAATAAATGATAAATAAACGTATTACATTGTAATTCATCTTTACAGTAAACAGAGGGAATTCGCCTCGTGAAATATATACCAAGCGGCCGCTCTCCTATGTTGCATGGTATCTGAGTTATGGTATCGGTATCGTGAGTTACTTGCAGTTAGAGCCTGATGTAACTGACTGTTAGTCTCCTTCAGAGATATCGTGAAACTGTATACTTAAATCTTCTGGGGAACTGCCATCGATACATGATATCCACAGCAAGGTCTGGGACATACTGGTGCAGTGTTTAACAGGCTGTTTCTTTTCCTACTGTGCAAAGTCCTCTGGTGCACGTGAGGACCCTTGAAGAGTGATATAGAAATGCATGGAATTTCCTCCACTAAACGCCAACGTTGACCTTCAGAACAGCAGCGTTTTCTGTAAGGCATCTACTTTTGAAACGAATTTTCATATAAGTCCTGTGGTAAATCATATGATTACAAATATCCTGGCAAAATTCAGTCTATAATCCTCACGTGAGCTGTCGCCAGCATTCAGAAGATATTCAGATGAAAGTGAATATAATGAACCAGTGATATAAGGCTAGAAGACATGATCTTGGAGTTTGCCACAGCATGGAGCAGGGGATTTGAAAACCCTTGGAAACTTACTGTAACTCTGACTAGTAAAAGCCTGAAGCGATAATTTACCCAACAAATTAACTGAATAAATAATTATCTTACCCTGTACTGTCACAAGAGATTCAAAATCACTAGATACAAAACGTAATCGTGATCTTGCCTTGAATGCTGAGAAATTTGTTATCTTAATGAAGAACCTTGAATGCTAGATATAAGAGATTTAGGCAATCATTATACATGGGATTCTACCTAACTAGCAAAAATACAATCACGATTCCTCTCCTCGTATCTTTAGAACATTTCAACGATAAATGACCGCAATCAATGTGACCCTGACGTTTGAATACGAGACATTGATAACTGGAGGCCATATCAAACCTTTTAAACATATGTAATTTCTCTTCATCGTTTCCTTTGTATCTTTCATGGAAACCACTTTGGAAAGGGAAAGCCATGAAAGCGACTATTCCTCCACCACACCTATCAATTATACATATTGTTCCAATATCTTTAATGTAACCTGGCCATGTGGAATGGATGATAACGATTTACGTCTGGGCGTCGAAGGTTCGAACCCTAGTTTGCCACACTGTAGGACCAGGCTTTGAAACCCTGTCTGCCACGCAGTAGGATTGGGTCTCGACTCCTCGGCATCAGAGGCAAAATCGTAATCATACGTATTCCAAGTTATTACTTATCACTTGGTTCCTTGGAAATACCCGGAACAGATACCATGATGCCCTGGAGAGTAAAAGAATTAATTTACATATCTCGACAACGAGTGTTTACAACGCCACACAGTGTTATGAACGACTTACCGTATCAAATTAAGATTATTATCGAAGAAGTGATTATCTTTTTTTTTCTTCTATAGTCGAACACCTCTTAAACACTTGTAATCGCAGTGGATTAATAAGCAGTTAGTTGTGGTATACGAGCGAGAGGGAGCGATTAACAGGAAGAGCTACCACTCCCGTCCTAACCACAGGCCGCTGTTTAAGGTAAGTACCAGAGGCCGGGAGCCAGCCGTGGGGATGACCTTAATGTTTCTCAGCATCTTCGTTAAAGGTTTTAATTACATGTTAGCCAGGGTGAGGCAGACACGGCCCACAGAGCTTCTCTCATGGTGTCACAGATCCACGAATCGACGATAGGATCAACGAAGCTGCCATAGGAAATACAACCAAAATTACTATAGTCTTTTCAACCGAGGCAATAACAGGAGAGCGTACAGCAGTTGAGACGATGAACAAAATAGAAACAAGAGGAGCGTGAAATCAACAGTAACATATAACAACAATGAAGAGGTAAGCATACAAATAGCATCAACAACGTCAAAACAAAGATCAAAAGAAAAGACAGAGGACGTAGGAACAGTAGAAACAACAGGAATATCGCAGTGAACACAAACAACAGTATATAAACGTATTTAGAGCACAAAAAAATACCATTTCCACAAGGTAGTGTGATTACATCAGCAAAACTGCCCGAGCAATGGCTGCAGTAACAGCAACCATAATCACAGCGGCAACGTCAGTGTTTGCAGTTGAAAAATTACAATCAAGAGCAGAAATAATTCACCACGATAATCTACAGTAGCGGTAAGAGCAATGACAATGATAGATACAGAAGCAGCAACTACACGACCAATAATGTAGATAATAAACACCACAAGTAGAGGCACATTTACCCCTGTATAGGGTATTTACTGGGTATCAGCGTTGGTTTCTCATGCGCTTTTCACTCAAACAATGTGAATTCAGAAGCCTTTAACTGGATTTACTCCCCTGGCATCACCTCTCTTCAACTGACCCTCTCCGCCAGTCATGATTGTGCTTTCCCTCTCTATTCTAAAGGTATTATTTCGACTATAACTCTCGTGAATTGTCTGTCTGTCCCAGCCCCAGCCCGCTGTACGCGATTGGCTGCTGCTTCCCATAATTTCTGTGAAGACACTAGCCATACGAGGAGTAGCCCTCATGTTATCTTCTTCTTTCCTTGTACAGTGAAACTTTGATACTATCTTTCTTCCTTCCTTCCTCTAACATCAGTCTAACTTTCAAGACGCGAGTCTTCAGTTACCTGAGGAGAGCAAAGTAACCCCCAGTGATTTTTCAGGATACTCACATTATTCTACCTTTTGAAACAATACATACTTTCTATCGGGACAATCTTTTTACCTTGTAAAAAACAGTGGCGAAAGCTGAAGTTACAGAAGCAACGGAAACAGCAAAGTAGTAACAACAGATTTAGAAACTAGTGGACAACATCAACAGGACCTAACAACTAACAGGATAAATGCAGTAGAAGCAGTAACACCAACAGCCACAGCTGCAGCAACCAATACAGAAGCAGCAATACCAGCAGCCACTAGGACAGCGGCAACACTGGTAACCAGTACAGCAGAAGCAATACAAAACAGCCACGGCAGCAGCAACAACTCTAGCAACAACACAGAAGCAGCAATACTGGCAACACTACCAGCCACTGCGGCAACGACCTCACCCGTAGTCACCACAGCTGAGGCAACACTACCAGCCACTACAGAAGCGGCAACACTACCAGCCACTACAGAAGCGGTAACACTACCAGCCACTACAGCAGCGGTAACACTACCAGCCACTACAGAAGCGGCATTACTACCAGCCACTACAGCAGCGGTAACACTACCAGCCACTACGACAGCGGTAACACTATCAGCCACTACAGCAGCGTTAACACTACCAGCCACTACAGCAGCGGTAACACTACCAGCCACTACAGCAGCGGTAACACTACCGGCCACTACAGCAGCGGCAATACTACCAGCCACTACAGCAGCGGTAACACTACCAGCCACTACAGCAGCGGTAACACTACCAGCCACTACAGCAGCGGCAGCCACTACAGCAGCGGTAACACTATCAACCACTACGGAAGCGGTAACAGTACCAGCCACTACAGCAGTGGTAACGCTACCAGCCACTACAGAATCGGTAACACTACCAGCCACTACATAGCGGCAACGTTAGCTATAACATGAAAAGCCAATACTGCAACGGCAACATTAGCAGCCCCTACAGCAGCAGCAGCAGCAGCAGCACTATCATCCACTACAGCAGCATCAACACTATCACCCACTACAGCAACTGAAACACTAGCAGCCACTACAACACCAACAACTTTAAGCGCCATAACTACAGCTGCAATAAGAGCAGCCACTACACCAGCAGCAACACTAGCAGCCGCCACAACAGCTGCAATACGAGCAGCTACAACAACATCTTCAACACTAAAAACCACAACAGGAGCAGCAACACTAGCAATTCTAAATTTGCTAATGATAGAGAGTTAAGTGGGAGAGTCATAAATGAGCCAGACTATGAATTTGTTAAACACGGTAAAGAGGTCTTAACACTCTCAGGTCTGACGTCGGGTGACTCCTACCCACTCAGGGTTCTGGGTCCCGAAATGCTTCGAGCGAGAACCAAACGTGTCGACATCATTTCTGATAAAACACGTTCTAGCTGGGGGAAAAAACTCCCATCTATTCACGATTATGTTCCTGAAAGTTTATTTAGAGTTCTTTCAGATGAAGCATAGATAAAGATAATGAGATAAATAATGGGGAAACGACAACACCCACTTACGTTCTGGGTCTCGAAGTCTCGTTCAGCGATTCACCACTGGCGTCAAACATGTTTATGGTTACAACGAAAAACTACTTACCTCGTCAATTTCATCCAACAGTGATGAAGAGGGGGAGTGGTATACTACGTTGTCCTTTTGATGCAAATATTTCAATGAATATTTCAATTCAATGATAGCACGATAATCTTGAGCGTCTATATGTTCCCTTTAGTGACGAACGCTTGTGATTTTCACGGCATCAGCAATCGACTGTTTACACTTTTTTGACTGTCTGCACAGCTGAAGTAAATACTTCTGGGTTATCAGTTAGTGTTCATTGGTGTATGAACAGTTCCATAACGTAACACTGAGGTAACACTGCCCAAAAATGGACTAAAAACGCTTGCACAAACACAATCACACCGGCATTATCCAATAAGGCGCTTGTGTTCCGGGTTAACTGACCAAGAAGACTGTACCTAGGACGCGTAACTGTCCCAGATTACCGGTGTCATCAACGAGTTGTCAAAAGTTGCCACTAACGCCATCTTACAGTTAAGCTACCAACTTGTGAAGGAGAACGTATTGAGACCAGTGATAGGTTGACTGATATGATACCTCCTCCTTACCTATCCGTTTTCCTATAAACTTTCCATCTATAGGAGTAATGATCGGTTCATGGTCATAGGCGACTATGATACTGATTTGAAGAAAACAAAAAGAAGTTGGATAGAATTTCATGAGAAATGTTTGGAAGTCGCCTTTTCAGCATTTTCTTTCTTTTGTGATCAGTGGTTTATTCATTGTAGAGATGTAACGATATTCAAAACGCACAAAGACTAATCTGCTTTCAAATGCAGCTGACGTATCACAGCTCCCCAGTGGATATATGAAATGAATCCTGAGCTAAATAAGTTCCTTTTTATCTAGTGGGTGACGTTATGTTTTGATGGGGTTTGATTCATTAGAACTCACTAGAGTTTTGTTACGGTTGAATAAGACAATTTTTTATCTTTCTTTAAGTATTCCAGTGCTTTATCATGCACTGCTATTATATTCTGTTCCTTCTTTATTCAGCTTCCCCACGAACATGTAAAAAAAACTATCCCATTGAGTTAGAAAGCTACTTTTTAAGGGAAGATCGTTGTGAAGGTTTCTTTGATATATACACAGAACAAAGCCTGTTTTGTAAGACGAGGAAAATCAATATCTACCGTACAACAGAAGCCACAATAGTGCTGACAGTAATTGTGTAATCCAAGGTAGTAACCACTAGATATCAACTGACTGAAAAACACTGGTTTGTTTCAAGATCCTTAGCTTCTAAAACTTTATCCCTCCCTTTGACTTTCTCCGCTCATACATAAAACGTTAGTGTACGTACCTGATATACACTTACTGATTATTATTACACGCCGGTACCACAAACACAAAAACTGTACATGTTAACACAGAGATCACACGATCAGCCTTCAACGTACGGTGGATTTCATTAAATATAACAACAGTACTAATTTTTGACCCTCTGATCTGGAGCGTGTTTACAATCATCCAACCAATCTCCTGAGCACCGAAGTACAACTTCATCTATGCCATATGACCTGAAATTTTTTGCTAGTAAGTAACCTTCGATGTGGAACTTTATTAAATGCTTTCTTGACACTCGAAATACAGGAGATTTCTTGCTTTAACTTCATTATACATGTTGTTTACACCATGACAGAAACCAAAAAGATATGTTATGATCGACTTCGTCGAAAACCATGCTGGGAATCGTCCATTATGTTGTGGTTTTCTAAATGGTATCCAGTTTTGTCCCGTATGATGGTTTCCATAAATATTCCAACTACAGACGTTAAGCTCTTGGACGATACTTTCCGGGCAGTGAAATATTACCTTTTGAGAATATCGGTGCTACATTGGCAGACTTCCATTCCTCTGTAACTTTTCCCGTAGGAAGTGACTTATTGAAATGAGTAGTGAATGCCTTGACTATCTTATTTTTCCCTTTTTTTTTCCTCTCGCATAAAGCGTACCTCGTTCTGCCTTTTTTATTTACCAGTGAACAATGTCATTCTGCCGTTTTCTGACGTTGTGGGAGCGTTCGCTTTCTACCTGCTAAGTATAATCCACTGTAACCATATCTCCCTATCTACAAGCAAGCTCCAAGCACCTCTCCGTGATTTCTCCCATCTCTTCATACGCCCTGGTTCAGTACAACAATGCATCGCTCCAATTTGCTCTTTCCGAAGCACTCCTCACACCCTCCCTCCTACATGTTCAGTTCCTAAATACTCACTGATGACGATGATGATGATGATGATAATAAAGATAGTAATGACAATGATAATGATAATCGTTTCTTTTAAATAACTATAACTAATAGCTCAATATTCATGAAATACAGACTACGGGAAGGGGGTGGGGTGGGCGGATAGTCTGTAGACAAAGAAAGGAATTGTAATCTACTGATCATTATTGATGATGTTCACAATGGTTGGGTGTGAGGCTGTTTTTGTAGTGGTGCGGCTGTGGTTCTGAAATGCATCTGCTGGGGAACGAAGGATCTGTGGTGGCCTGAGGTGCCGGTGGCGAGGCTGGTGCAATAACCTTCAATTGTCGGAAGAAGGCCAGATGATAGTTGGAGGGTCGGCAGGGCTAGTTTATTGAATGTCTCTAGGTGTTATGTGTGGAAGGGGCCGAGGATGATCTTGTATGGATAGGGTAGAGATCAAGCGGGCGAGGCATGGGCGAGTTTGAGAAAAATGAGAAACTGGATTTAGACGCATAGGGTCTACAGTATGTGCCTGTAGTCGACGAAGAATGGAGAGACGATAGAGAGAATATTTGATGATGGTGCTGGTGTGTTTGCTCCAGCTTAGTTTATCTTACAACGTGACACCGCGAAAACTGGAGGACTGAATAACCTGGAGGGGCTGGAAGATTGCTTTGACAGATGTGCGTGTGGCATGGTTGGAATCGAGGCTGATGTAGGTGACTACGGTCTTGATTTGGTTGAAGGTAACGTTGCTGTTGGTGGTTGGAGGGTAGGAGGGATATTCTAGAATATGACTTAGTTGCGGAAGCTTTTGTCAACGCTAGCACCAATGGTAAAGTCATCTGCTCACTTCCACTGAACAGGTGCATCCCATTTATGAGGACGAGGGGGCACAAAGGTTCCATCACCTTGCTCTGTGGGACACCAGAGATGAGGAAATGGAAAGTGGAGATGGTCCCTCGGAATCGAACACACTGAAGTTGTCACTGGAGAGAGAGGACTGCAAGCAATGGATTGAAGCTTTCACGAAGCCCACTGATGTTGATGTTGTTACTGACTATGTTATGGTTAACTAAGTCGTGAACCTTGGCGACAGCCACGACGGTCATGCGTCTCTCTATACTGCGATGATGTCTCGGAGACTGACGAGGCAAGATGTTGGTATAGGACATCATATCATCAAACCTGTGAAACTAGCAGTATGGCACTCGCCTATGGAACTTGCAGTACCGGTGTACGTCCAGACAGACACAAAACTTACGCAGATTAAGTTGGGGATCTGGTTGATAGTCAATAAGCTATAACTAAGGAAGGAGGGAAACATGTATCCTCCCAATCATCGAGGTATTTTTGCTGATGCTGAGAAATTGTGATGACAGAGCAGAGGGAACTTAGGTGTGGACTTGTAATGTTTCCATCCGTAAGTAATGGGTGTGGTGGAAGACTATGCCAAATGGCTATGTAACTGCCTAGCGATTTCAGATTCGTGTACTGAATCATGGGGTATTACGACCAAAAGGCGGCTAAGAGACAAGTGGTTGTTAAGGTGAGGAAGTTTCTGGCGCGCGTCGGTGAAGTGATAACATGTCCAACTTCCTTTTAATTTTCTATCAGAAATGTGATGTTTAACACAAGGAGAGGAGGGAGTCCGCATGTCCAAACCACTCAGCTCATTTAGTGTCCCATTCCACTGGCTGATGTTGGAATGTTTCAAGTTCCGTAGCTTTGTATGGTAATCAATATACTATTTTCATTGAAACACTGAATAGCGTCTAAGTGTTCTGTGGGTAGTACCCTGGATGGTGGGGAAATAAGATCTTATCGTAATGCGTTTTTCGTGAGTTCTTTATACTTGGAAAGAATGCTGATCTTATCACAAGAAACGTAAATATGCCCCTAAGATAAGGCTGTGCTTCCCCCGACAGTTTTTTTCCGAGTATTTGGGCTACTTTGACGGCCTTACAACTCATCACACTGTTCACGTTTCCACATCTTTATCACATGGAACAACAAAAAATTGACAAAATAAACCTCTCTTGTCTTCGAGAATGAAAGGAGACCATTGATGGCCAGTGGTGACTCGTCATCATTTCCAGTAAGGAGGTTGAGGTGACCTGAGCTGTAAACACTGCCCATTGAGGCTGTGGAGAATGAGGCGAGTGTCATGGAGGAGGGAAGACGGCCGGAGTGAGGGGGGGAGTGGACAAGAGGAGATGTCAGGGGGAATCGTCTGATGTTGTCGTGTGATCCTCACATGAAAGAATCTATTCTCAAAGAGAGTGACTCGCAACATTCCTGTTGCTAACTGTTCATCAGCGAGGACTAAAAACTAAACTACATAATTGCCCACACTGCTACACCCCAAGCTCAACATGCAACTGCACAGCTATTATTAACTTCATGTCACCATGATGGATACACTAATTTCAACATATTTCCAATATGAATATACTACACGTCACGATGCACTGAAAAAGATGGGAAAAGAAGTCCTCGGAATGTCCCTTCTCGATGCTGTGTGACGCAAACATGAAACACAAAAGTGTTAAAGAAAGGAAAAAGGGTCATGTGTATATTGAGAGCTTATGTGGTCTTAGAATCATCTTCAAAATCTGATGATGATGTTAAGGGTTTTCTCGGCTGGTGGATGAAGAACTTGACGCTGACGTCCTTAATGACCTTGGCAGTCAATAGGCCTAAAGCCCAAATAAGCAACCAACCAAAAGAAAGATAGTAAGACATGCCTTCAGTCACATCTTACAGCAACGTCATTCTGATTACCGTTCACTAACAGATGAAATTAATGAAATGATACCTATCCAATTCCTATGTCGATATTCCTTTCAATCTCACATCTTATATACATCATGCAGGAACGTGTGGGTGATTTATTTCGAAAGAAAGAAAGAAAAAGAGAAACATCTGGTCATGGTAACGCTGTACACTACCATGTTATGAACTACGTTGGGATGACAGGGGCAGTCGTAGTGGACCAGTGGACCAGGATGTGATGACACAGCAACGAACGCCCAGTGGCCACAGTGACTTGTCTCAAGTCATAAGTAGCCTCACTCGCCCATTACCTCCGTTGTTTCTTCCGTGGTCTCAGCTAAGTAGCACCGCGGCCACACACCATATAGGGACTAGAAAAATGCTTAAACAGCATTACGATATCAGCAGCCTAGATTGAATCTGGGGCCTATGGCAGGCGAAATCTTTTACGGTGGCATCAAGTTGTGTTGGCAGCTCGACCCTACATCAATAAAACGTGAATGTTGCAATGTGGACTCCGTTTACAGGGATGTTGCCGTTTAAAAATGCGAGCATGCGAGCCTCTGTTCGTTCGTATCATGAAATCTGTCGCTTCGCTAGAGCCGTCATTTTACATTAGGACTCTAGGAAAGATGTTCGTTTCTGATGGGCCATTTGTCGTTACTGCACACACAATGAAAATGTTTTCGTTCGCAAATTTGAAATGATACACAGGCTTGATGAAGGTAGAATAATCTTTGAATTCAATCTTGTATCGTGGTCGTAATCATATCTTAAGTATGAGGAGTAAATGTAATTTTCCAATCAAAGAATTTGACCGTCCTCAGTTCTCTTGGGTCGCATAAAATAGTGCATCACGTCCCTGTTGAACCTCAGACCCACGCAAGACAAGAAAGAAATCGTTCACACAGCTATATAGTACACAACAATGTTCTAATTTGGAAATAAGAATGACAGTCAGTCAACCATTTCCAGTTAGACTTGAATGCCTTCACCACGATTAACCTTTTCCATGGTACCTGAAAATGTTGTCAGAATCGAAAAACACTATATGCCTGCCAGTTCCGCTTCGGATTGTTCGCATAATCCTAGGAGGATGGAATTAACTTGGGCTTCCGCGTCCCCGGTCATCGCACGATCACGGCGGCTTGACCTTACAGAGGTAGCTGGTGAGAGCGTTAGGGTGAACAATTCTGGACTGTTAAGGTCGCGCGCTACTTCGAAAAAATGCCACGAATTTGGAATCGTTCGAGACATTCAAGTCTTACTATAAGAAGACTGAAAACTCATTGAGGTTCTCCGGATCTCGCTGCTGAAATAATACCATATGTACCTTGAAAAAGGTCGGGACGACGTCTTCATAATTCTTTAGAGGGAGTGGTTCACTCACCCCCGGCAAAGTTGGTACTGTAGGGTGTAGTCATTTGCATGCAGCTCAGCCATATGGTTTTGGTGGAGGACGTAGTGAGGCAAGCTACTGATGGAAGAGAAACCATATCAGTCGTGTTCCCGGGATCATTGTCATCAACGGTAATACTGGTGACCAGGCTTGAATTTTACAGTTTCTGTTGACGAGTAGACATCACTCAGAGATATCTGGCGTATAACCGAAAAAGATTGCAGACCAGACATGTCTGCAGGTTTGGTCCATTCAACTAAAACATGGCATCGTTAGCTTGCTTGACGATATTCCTTGCTTGAACATATGCTTGTTTTGTAAGCCATGAAATTGGTCTCTGCGGGCTCTTTATCGAAGATCACATGTACCTTATCTCTCTAACTTGGTGCCTTTCGGTAGTCAGGTATCCATCGAAGAAATCTCTGCTTTACGCTCTGTATAGAGATCTAAGGAACTACTGCTTCAGCAACAAGCAGTACAGATTTCGCATATCATCGATTCTTGTGTCTGATTCATCTCAAGTACGTTTAGAAAAGCAACCCTTTAGAGAGAACTTTATTCTGCATTCGTAAATCTGGATTGAGGAGGCAAGATGGCTGAAACGAATTCGCGGGAATCAGAAATACTGATCAACGATTGGTCGCTTTCCAAGAAATCGTCATACGTGTTCTACTGAATATCACCAAGTATATCTGGAAACGATTCACATGAGTCTATGATGGAGACATTGCCTGTCCGATCATCCACACGAGTCGTACTGCCATCATTCAGAGCAAGGTTGAGGTATAGTTAAAGATAAGCCTTTAGATCCCCTTAACCACCAGTATGAGTGCAGCCCCACGGATACTGATGTGCACTGACAGCTCCAAGAAATAACTCACTTCGGGAGGGTAATTAAAGATTATCTAAGAAGCATAGTTCTTTGTCATCTCATGGCTCTGTTCCAGGGTAGCACACACAACAAGTGGTCACTTAAATTGTTATTGAATCTTACTCTACAAGTTGAAGTCTCCAAAACAGAATAGAAAGACATTGTTGTGTGGACGATTTTACTGTGGACGTAAACAGTTCCGCCACAAGCAGTATCTCCTTTAGGCGTATGAAGCGTCACGCTCACGTACTGTTTCTTTCAGGTTCGTCCTCATCAGACCAACGAAGGATGAGCTTTATATCTAAAGAGAAATTTGCTGAATTTTACATCTAAGACGTTTACAGTTATACTGTATGATAATGAAATGATGAACTTAGTCTTCCTCTTTGCCTTAGGAAAAGATAAATTCTCCAATGGCTTAACCATGAAAATCCATTTTCCCTTACCTGATATTTAGCATTATCTCCATATACCCACTTATTTCCACAAGGAAAGAGACAAGAGTTTATACCAATACCTTACTTCAAGCATCTAAATCTTCTCAGAGGGTTAGTCATAAATGACAGATCGTAGCAATTCTTAACATCCAAAGAAAATTTGTCCACTTCAGTAGCCATTACGACAGTCAGTATTACAGTAATACTCTACTTATACCGACCATCTGGACAGTAAAACGATCAGCGTGAATATCATAGGCTCCCTATGGTCTCGTTCTCGATTGCGATCAGGATATCGTGAGAGGCGCCAACACCCTTGCACAAATCTATATTTGTCCGTATCAAAGCTTCGACATCTCAGCCATGAAGCTTTCTCCGGTTGAGGTCTTTGATCTGACTGGCTGCCTTGATCTTTACTTGATCCCCCCTCGCTAGTCTCTTTGCTTGTTCAACATATCCAGTGCTTTTGTCGCTAAGTTTACGAATTATAGACTGAGGGAGGAAAGACGATCTGAACCAGGGAACGGTAAGGTGCGCTTAATGGTCTAGTAGCAGGGAAGAGTCGGTTATGAGAGCCACCACTCCCTTTTACGGAGGATATTGATGGCTGTGAGGCAACCACGTTACTGGGGACAAAACTCCAATACAAAGGGGATATAAACTCCAAAGATGAAAAAGAACTTCGCATGGGTCGGCAGCCGTACAAATAACCTAGAGTCTTTCTATGACATAGCCGGACGCTTTATTACAGTTCAGGTTGAGTTCTCTAGCGAATCCTTTTCAGCTAAACTAATCCTTATCTATACGAGAATCTAGACTTGATTTCCAAAGGCAAGCTAAGCCCTTACCAACGAATTTTTTTTTCTCCCGGAAGGAAAAGGAGAATATAAAGAATATACGACATAAAATGTTCAGGATTGTGTCACATGGTACCATCTTGGAGTCATTCTACCTCAGAATGAGCAGTATCATACCGAAATCCGAATCACACGTAAAATCATACACATCAAAAGAATTATGACAGTTCTAACAAGCTTCGTAGGTCTTATATGCATTTCTGCAGCATAAACAGTCTCAAATTATTTCGCCTCTATTCTGTAGAACACAGTCTGTCTATCTCTTTCCCTGATCTTCTCTCTGAATCCCACGGCTACTTCTCATCT
>JAUTXX010377254.1:0-13231 GCA_032273605.1 Panulirus laevicauda | reverse complement strand
CATCGGAGTCTGAACATTTAGGAGAGAGAGAGAGAGAGAGAGAGAGAGAGAGAGAGAGAGAGAGAGAGAGAGATGGGCGTGCACTGGATGGAACAAATTGGAGCGATGTGGTATATGGGGAGACTGGAGGTGGCAGCGGTATATCAGGCCACTCCCGAGACCGTTCGTGGACCCGTCTGGTCAGGTCGCTGTGAAGGACTAGTGAAGGTCAGAGCAGGACGGGTCAATGCCGGGGACTGGTGCAGGTCCGGGCAGGTCAGCAACAACCCTGGCCAGTGTCTGCATGCACACGCGCCTGAGCAGGACCTCTCACTTCACCAGCCTCGTCCTACACGCACCATGATTTTCAGTGATTCATCAACATGTAAGGATAATCACATGAAATCTGTCTTCATTGTTAGAATAATATTTTCGGTACGGCGCCTGACAGAAGGGTCCTTCATGGCCTCATGAACGACTGAGGATTAAGTCTGCAGAGAGGGTGGCGGTCGAGTGTTGATATCTGCATCGTATACGGGTTCTTGTGTTGTTACAAAATGATTCCCAACAGTACTGACTCGTATTTGTTCCTATCATCCTGAAGGAGAGCTCAAACTTAGTCAGATAGAATATATTATAATTATATGTTTGCTAAATTCCTTTATCACCCATCAGAAAAGAAAGGCTATAAACTCTGGAAATTTATGAAGAAGATAACTATAACAATCTCAGAGATCATGACGACTTCTCTGGTGTCCTCTTTTCCATGTGAATTTGTGTGTGTCGATAGACGTTCATCTGCCGTCATATACATTTCCTGAGATGAACCTTGTTGGAAGTTTGAGGCCCCAGATACCCACTAACCCGCCCTGAACTACTCGCTGATAACCTGGCTGGCAAGTGAAAAAACCCAGCTAGCCACTAACCAGAACCACACGCTGATGACCTGCCTGGAAGGTTCAGGTCCAGCCAGCCACTCGCCCACCCCGAGCCACACGCTGAGACCGGACTGGCTGTGATCATACATGAAACACAGTAAGAAGGTCCCGAGCCCAAGACCTTCAGGTATGATCGTATCAAATGGAAATATCATCATGGTAAAGGCCACTGAACTCCAAGGAAGAATTAGATCATTTCCTCTTCCATACTGGATCAGCTTCTTGACTGTACCGAACACAAGACGAGAGCACGTTGATCCACGCCGAGCTGACTTTTGACGTTTAGACAGGGGAAAAAATGGCCAAGAACTGTGTGTATTTTCAGGAAATACCAGCCTCCAGTACCCTCGCTTTCTCGGTGCTGTCTGGTGGGTAATGCAACCTTGACCTTCTATTTTGAACTCCAAATGACTCCCTGAACGCTGTGTATCGTGTACCATATAAGGTGATCTACAACTGTTTCATCTCAAGTCATCTCGTGGATATAAATACTAACAGACAGTTGATGATGACCGTCTCGCCCACACATCGACGTGGACACATTAGTGAGGTACTTATTTTTCATCTCTCCATTTGAGGAACAGCCCCGCTATCATCCTTACCAATATTTTTACGTTTTGCAGTCGGAGGTGTACAGCACACTTGGCTGCCTCCTCACGACGTGTCTACACTTTTCCTGCATGTTGTCATCCGACCTTATGACTCACCTGGAGCGAGTCTTCCTCGTGACCAGGTCACAGTAAATCGAGTCATTGCTGAACCTTAGGGTCACTAGGGAAGATATTTCATTGGAATGTTAATATAAACTATTGTCTGTATTTGGTGCTACAGTGTACTGCAGTCTGTATTTGGCAATCCAGCAAACTAGTCTGTATTTGGTGGTACTGTATACTACAGTCTGTATCTGGTGATACAGTATAGTGGTCTGTATTTGGTGATACAGTATATGCAAGAAAAACAATAGATTTACATATTTACTTACATATTTGTTGTTATTGTATGCACATCACGGTGTGTCATTACTTATTCATGATCACCTGTTTGTGCTGAAAGGAAGGAAGTTCTGCACTAGTGGGGTACCATCCCTCGTATTCATTTTACTGTCAAACAACTTTATATATTTCTATCATCTGTCCCCATTCCATTCCTCTATTATTTCTAAACTTTAGAATTATTTTTTACGTCTTTTTTAATAAGTTTCCTGTTTAATTTGATGTTATGGTCTCAAGTTCTACTAGTCTTGCTTTATCGAAAACTGTTCACGGTTGACTTCATCAAACCTGTTTAAAAACTTAAAAGGTGTGATCAAGTCACCTCTTAATCTTCTTTCTGTGTTGAGCAAATTTATGTTCCCAAACACTTCCCAGTAAATCAACTCTTAATTCTGGTACCATCTTTGTTGCCCTCTTCTGGACCTCTCTGTTAGTTGTTTGTGCTTAGTTAAGCAAGGTAAACAAACCTGAGAAACATTCTTTTTTTTTCCTACTGTAGGATGTGAACAGCTTGCTAAATATTTCCTTATCCATGTACTTGAAGGCAGTTATGTTATTTACTATATTTACTATACTTCTTGGTTGGATCTCTGGCGATAAGTTAGGTACGATGTTATACCAAGGTTCCTCCCACATACAGATACCTGTGGCTTATTTCCTGCCACACTCTTATTGACTTGCATTTACCTGGGTAGAATTTCATCGACCGGTCAAACTTTGGAGATTGTCTACGTCCTCTTGTAGGTCGCTGGTAATCTTCTTCGATTTTCAGCTCCCTCATGACTTTGGCATCATCCGCAAACATATCCAGGTAGGAGGTACCAGTTTTTCTGACACAGATCAAGAAAAGCAGTAGTCTCAGAAGAGAACCTGCTGGTACCTTCAACCCATTTCGAGAAGATTTCCCTAACATGTGTCGTTTATTCTCTCCACCAAGACATTGTTCTGTTTATCGAAGTAGTTTTTTCGTTATTCCTGCCTGAAGATCCAGCTTCCATACCATCCTCGTGTGTGTGTGTGTGTGTGTGTGTGTGTGTGTGTGTGTGTGTGTGTGTGTGTATTTTCATATTTTTAATTGCCCGTTGTACCGTATGGGGGAGGGAGGTTCACCCTCTTAGGGCCTAATTTCTTGACCTTTCTGTATTATTATGCATTTAAACCTCTGTATGTTGTTCACGTTCACAGGTCCAACAGTTGGTCTATGCCAATTATCCTCTACTCGTGAACAAAAATGTATTTCCATATATCTTTTCCAACAAGATTTTTTTTGTGTGTGTGAAAGCTCTCTAACCTGTGTCTGAGTGGTGTGGTTCCTTTCTAACCTTATCAGCATTTTTCTCATGAAATATCCAAGTACATTCAGTACTCGGCCAACACAACTGAGTGACTAGAATAAGCCAAAGTCTAGAAGGTAAAAATGAAGTTGTTTTAACCTTGAAATTATACACCGAAAAGTACAATACCCTGACATTCCTCGTGTCTGATAAGATGGGTACGGGACACGACCAAACGAATACTTTCCTGCTTGTGTTCCCATGTTAGGAAGGTGAAGCCCTTGAGTTTGATGCTACGAACCTTGAACACGACGCGAGGACCATTGAGTACAACTTATGGCCCTAGGGTATGATGGCATGACCTTGGACCTGACCCTCACAGGTCACACCATCATGGCCAAGGATCCTACTGCCGTACACCAGGGTTGAGGTTAAAATGCTATATGCGGGTCATCGTTTAAGGTCGTAACCTTGGTGTGTCAGGCAGCCGGTACTGACCCATCTGGTGATAATGTCAGTCTGCGGTGCGAGGCTGGATGTGGCTCCAGACTTACCGGGACGACGTTCACACATGCAGTGTCAGGTGTTTGTGAAACTTGATCCATTCAGTCCCACGGAACGTACCATCTAGCGTATTAGATCTTGCATGAATAACCCAGCAAACCTATCTTGTAACCTGCTAGACATTACTGAAGCAGCCTAACCATCCTGACATCGTATAACAACAATTATATAGGCAAATCCGACGAACTGCTTAATGACAGTTATACAGCTCAACATAACGTATAGCCTAAAATGAAAAATAGCAAAGTGTAATCCTATCAGCTTTGCAATGCATTGATTTGAATTCTGAGAATGAACCGTTATTCAATTTCTGCTAATGATAGCATGACGCGCCTGGAGTGAGCGAGAGAGAGAGAGAAAAAACTAACATGATGTGACCTGGGAGTGTGATGCAGATACAACTGCGGCGGCGCGGTATAGACCTGTGTGGAACCTTGAGGTTCTGTTAACTTAATTGGAAATATCAGGAGTACAGCCTGCAGGGATGTGTTGATCAGATCTATAAAAGAAATAAGATTTCCACCTGATATGTTTACGATATATTGAATTGCGACTTTTATAATGTTTCACTAAACTTTACATTTCAAAATCCTTGTGATGATTCTGTCTAGTACTTAATGCCTCATTAGTATATTTATTCAGCATCGTTACATACAAATTATGCCGATCTGCTGGCCGAATCAGAGGTGTTGGGGTAGAGTTGTATGTCAAGGTTTACTTTACTGTGTGGATGAAGATTTTGAAAATGAATTCTGAAGTTCTGTGTCTGAAACAGATGGACAGTCAACTGTACTAAAGTTTCGAATGAAGAAGTATAGGTTGTTAACGAATATGACGTATTTGAAAGTGATCAGCGATGAGGACAGCAGTGTGAAGCAGAAGTTAGGAACAGTCAGTCATGCAAGAAATAGAAACTGAGGAGCTTCAAGCACTCTAGCTAGTGAGCAGGAAGAATCGTGGTGGAGCGCGCGCAACGTTAACAAAATCTGGATAGGTAAGAAATAGGAGTAGTAGAGATAGATTTATTTAGCATAGTGTGAATCAGGAGAGTAGATAAAGACTGACGATACCAGAAGGATACCGTTCCGTAATAAACTCAGTGAGTTTTTGTGAGCGACCATCGTCAGCGCTTATCTGGAGATGCTAACGTGTCGCTTGAGTTCCTTGTTAGGCTGCGGAGTCTCGGTGATAAGTGGTGTGTGACCTTGTGTGTTGCCTTCACATTATGGCTAACACTGACCTCTAGCCTCTCCTTACTATTACCGGAGATGGAAGGTAGAGTCTTAAAGGTGTGAGCGTCCGCAACATGTCTCTCCTTAACTTTTATGAGCCAGAGATGTGTTTACTTAGCGTTTGTACGTTCAGCCAAGCGAGACCGAGATATGTGTGTGGTGAAGCCCCACACTTGAGCGTCAATATAAGCGGTGTGAGGAATCACCGAAGTTAAAAGGTAAACAATTCAGTACTCGAAGATTGGCTGTTATGATACCTCCTCCTACCCACGAACAGTTAAACTGTAGAATTCTCTTCCTCCTTTTGTCTTTCCCTCTCCATATAACCTTTCTTCCTCTAAGAGTCTGGTCCACAAACGCTAGCGGAGCGATGATTCATTTCTATCTGTCTTTCCCTATAACTCTTTCTTACACCCGAGATTTCCTTATATTTTGATTTAACACTACAGTATCACTGTCACAATAAAAAAAAGAGGTGGACTCGATACAGAAACTAGCACACATTCAACATGACGTGTCTTCCTGTAATGTTTGAGAAGGTGTCATCTTAGAGCTGCTGGACTCGTACGTCAGTATTTAGTTGTGTTATGTTGGTTAGTATGGTTGTTGTGGGAAGGTAAGAGTGTTAGCAGCTTTAGGGGTAAGGAGAACTGGCTGTCATGGGAACAAGCTGGTGTGGAATGTTGTGTGGTGGGGGGTTGTAGCCTACTGTTGTTGGAAGTTTTCTGCTGTAGAAGGCAGGGAGTTTACTGCTGTAGGAATATTCTTAGGTTACATAGTGTCTTCGCTGGGCTGATTGAAGAGTGGTAGGTCTTGGAGGGCCAGAAGGCTGGAGTGTGGGGGAAGGTCAGTTGGTGTGAGCCATGCTTGACCTCGGCTCTCATCTGAACGTGGCGCCGCCAGCTTATCAGAATTAGTCACATGTTTGTTTGTGTGAGAGCGCGTGTGGTGCCTCGTGCAGGAGACGCTGCAGGGTTCAGCTGTGAGGAGACCTCTCTTGTAGTTGTTCACTCTCCTGAAGAAGTTTATGTGGACCATTAGCTCCAGAAGACGCATCATCTGCTGTAGTTTTCATATTCATCCTTTATGCAGGTCGATACAAAACCTCTTCCACACACAAAAAGAAAATTAAATTGATACTTTCTACATACATATATAGTTTCATTCTTTCGTACCCGATGATCCGGGACATGACGAAAGCTTCCTCAGTGCCACCTCCGGGAATGCGTCTATCATACAAGATTGAAGGAAGGTAGATACAACGTTGACCATGAAGAAGAGAAGAAAAGAAAGCGACTCAGAAATGGTGATCACGAAGAGAATACAAATATTAACGTGGAAAATACAGAGGAAGAAGAAAAAAGCTGTTAAGCGAAAAAAATGATTTTATTAAACGATTATGGGAAAGATTTAGGAAGAAAGCAAACAGAAAGTAGAGGAAAGATCGAACTTGTCTTGCTGGTCCATGGCGACCATCCTGGGCAGGGAGGGGACCATGGCCACCCTCTAACCTCCCATCCCAACATGATGCCTCACAAACCTTCCTCCAGCCCTAGTATGAACACCTCACAAGCCCTCCTCTTGTCCAAATGTGACCACCTCACTAGCCCTCCTCTTGTCCCAGCATGACACCCTCATAGGCGACCCCCAGCCCTAACCACATTACAAGCACTCATTTTACCACAACATGACCGCTCTCTTGCCCCGTCATGACTATACTGTCCCAGTATGATCTCCTCAAAGTCTACCCTTTGTCCCAACATAAGTATCCCCACTTCCAAGCCTTCATGCTGCCCCATCATGACCCCTTCCCACACCTTACTGCTCCCCAACATAGTCATTTCATACCCAGAGCTTTGTGAGGTAATGAAATTATCACAGGCGAAACTAAAGTATTTTAGGACAAGCAGACTAACGTAGGACAAGCTAGGTTGTCGCATGACTTTGCGGGTTATCTAAAGGTAGCGAGGCTATCGAAGGCCAAGTAAGGGTATCTTATGTACAGCAAGGCTATCGTAGACCATACTAGGTTATCGTACGTAAAACAAGAACAACTTAGGCTAAACTAGGTTATTGTATGCCATATTAACGTAGTATGTCCAGGATGAATTAGGCTTCTTAGGGTATCTTAAGCAGTGCTAAGATATCGTTGGCCGAGCTAAGGCACTGTAAGCAAAACTAGGGTATCGTAAAACAAGCTGGGTTTTCGTAGGCTATTTTAGGTTACAGCTGAGCAATGGGTGTAAGGTCTGGGTGTGGAGGATGAGTGTGGACAACGGTTGGTAAAGCTACCCTAGTTACGTTATGGTAGGGTGTGGTACGACTCTGATATCTGCCATACCATCTATACTCTCACTTGCTGTACTTCCTTACCCACCACCTTTCGCTCCCCCACCCCCTCACCTTTTTTTTTCTCTCTCTCTATTTCTCTCCTCCCTGGCCTTCCCCCTGAGCTTCCTCCCTACACTGCCCGCTGACCTTCCTCCCTAGGCTGCCCCCTTACCTTCCTCCCTGGCCTGCCCCCTTACCTTCCTCCCTGGCTTGCTCCTTAACCTTCCTCCCTGGCCTGCCCAGCCTTACTGGCCCGACACCCTTGACATTTGGAACAGCCTCCAACCATTAAGTTGAGGCAGAACCGCTCATCTCCCACCTTAACTTGTGCATGTCGTCACCAGGCACGAGAATGACGTCACCAGTAATGAGGATGACATCAACGTACGGTGTTGTGGGAGCGACACCAGACTTGTCTTTGACGTCCTGACGTCCATGGGAATGAGTGTCAGCAGTGCCGACGTGTGATCTGCGGGTGAGCGTAGCTCATGCCGGATCAACCAGTTATCTTTCGTTTTACTGATGTTGGAGCTTCTCTTTCTTGCTTGATTTGAGTGGTTTGGCATATTGTCTTACTGTAAATGAAACATATTCAAAGATTTCTGCAGTCAAAGGTCATCTGATGCAGGTAGAATGGCTACTCGGGGTTATCACACTTCACTTCCGTATGAAAGGTGTCTTACTTTACTTAAGTGGCAGACACTTTTACAGAACTTTCCAGGTCTTCCATTTTAAGTGATTTGCATATGACTGAATGAGACTCAAAAGTTTTAAGCTCGACTCAGGATATCAGTGTTGTCAACCAAGTCCCTCTACTTCCTTCGTGTGTAGATGATATTTGTTCTTCGAGTGTGACAAAAAAAATTACCTGTACTTTGAACGATTCAAAATGTTGCCTTTGCTCTTCTGAAGTGTGTTTTTCTCGGCTCGAAGACGTGGAATGTTGCCCTGCTGGTGCTGGGGTACCTGAATGGCCCCTCCCTGCAGCGTACACCAAGACTTTATGAACTAAGCAAACAGGTTCTTCCACTGTGGATTACTGAATGGAAATGATTTCTGGTTTTACTCAACAGCAAATGCTTCTCTCTTCAATAAGATTGTTTTCTTTGTTTTCCGATTTCTGTATGAGAGGATGGGAGACCAGTGGGGTATAATGATAGGTCTGGTTCATGACTTTAGCCAATAAACATTTTTAAGGAATTTGATCACGACGGTACAGCCCTTGCTTATGATAGCCTAGCCTTTAACCCGACCCTTAAGGTAAAAGGTTAGGTCACCTTTACCCAATGGTCGTACCATCATGTTTAAGAGTCGCATTGTATCTATCAAGGGTCATGCTGTCTTGCTAAAGGGCTTTCCTTTGTGTTCAGTGGTCGTGCCATCATGCCAGAATCGTATTGTTGTGCTGGAGGGATGAAGATAATGAGTTCTGGCAGCCATCATCTGTGAGGATGGTGGAGAGGAACGAGCAGAGTCGTGTGAGGGAGGAGGGCCGGAGATGCAGTGAAAGATCTCGTGAATGAGAACTCAAGTGTAGATATTTTCGGGGCGGGAAGCTTGAAAGGTTCGATACTTGTCCCAGCGCTCACGTATGGATGTGAAACTCATATTAACACCGTCCAGGTAAGTGAATATCAAGAGCGGTGAAGATGGATGACCCACGTTATATATTTGGAGTAAAGATTATTATAAGATGGATGATGAAAGTGGAAGATGGAAAGCTATGTCTTGAGAAAGAAAGATATTGACAAATGTACGTATGGCAGGTGATAGGCTGGTGACGACCTGTCGTAGTGTGCTTAACCGGGAAGAGGTGGTGACATGCAGCAAGTGAACTGATGAAGGCGTAAAGTGTGCTCGTTAAGGACGCCGCAGGGGGCAGTGGAGGCTGTGTGTGTGTGTGTGTGTGTGTGTGTGTGTGTGTGTGTGTGTGTGTGTGTGTGTATACACAGTGACTGGTAAATGAAGTGTTACTGATGTATTGGGAAGTGTTTTGATAGCAAGATGTGGAAGATTATCTCCGCTCTGATACATCGAATGTAAGCTGCGTCTTGTGTTCACCTGTTCAGCGGCAGGTGTATGTGGACGCAAGTAAAGACGAATAGATACAGATAAGTTGATTAGTAAACGTGTGTATGAGAATTGTGTCCCCAGTTCTTGGATCACCCACCGGCCTCACCAGAGTATGGTGGTAGGACGCCGGAGCAGGTCCTGGAGGAGGGAGGGCAGGAACCTCGGCCTGGCCTGCTGCTGCTTGTGGCAAGGTACGTTGCCGGTGACCTTGCTGGCGGGACGACCTCTCCGGCCTGACTCAGCCAGCACAACTCCCCCTCCCCCTCACACACACACACACACACACACACACACACACACACTCACCACCTTCCTGCATGTTTGCTTCCTCACCTTCCTGAGCCCTCACTCCTCCTGCTCTTGATAACTGAACAAAGTAATGATTAACCTAAAACATTATGATTGACACAAAGATTATTGAGAATATTGCCAGTGGGTTGAAAACTTTCTGTAGAAAGAAAAAGATGTGGAGATATCCCGTAATGTTGGGTTGTGTGAGGACTGTGAGGTACCTGGTTGGTCGAGGTTCTGAGAGAGTTTGCTGCAAGAGACGTGACTGGTGAGGTGGTGGTGTTGAGGTGCGGCTGTCGGAGGCTGGGGGGGCTGGAGGTGGTGTTGAGGTGCGGCTGCCGGAGGCTGGGGGGGCTGGAGGTGGTGTTGAGGTGCGGCTGCCGGAGGCTGTGCCATCAAGAAGACATTGGCTGTGTCTCTCCTGACCCTCGGTGTATCTTACAGCTACAATTGGGATAATGTAACTCAATTGTCTCATTCTTCCTCGTCTAACATACTTATCTTCAAGTGCTTGTGTGCTTTTGTTCCTGTGTTTTGAATGAATGTAAATACGTGTGTGTATAAGTTGTATATCTGTTGATGGTGGTACCAACATGTGTTGGCTGGTGGTGTCTCTAGCAACACCTTAGTGAGGGTAGTGGTGGTGGGAACAGCAGGTGTTGGCTGATGGTGTCACACCGACAGCTGGGTGCAGGTCAGGGTCGCTGCCTTGTGGGTTTGTCATTAATAAACTTCATTAACTGCTGAATTAAACCAGTTTTTTCTTTCTTTATTTATAAAAGCTTTTCTTGGTACGTTAAACCGTGAGTAGTCATTTTTCACAAGTAATTATCAACCCTGAAAGGTTTTCCCTGATCTCTTGTCTTACGTCATTGAAATATTTCCCTTACTCTCGTCTCTAATGCTTGAGTATTTATCTAATAATGACGCGAAGGGAACTGGAAGATATCTGTTTGAAAACACCTGATGATTCCAGACACCAGGATAAAGAGCAAAGTTCGGAGAAAGAAAGTTTTAGATACTGGATCCAAAATGGTGCTGAGGTGCGTGGCGCCTTAAGACCAGTTGGCGGGGTTAAGAGTGTGTTTAGGTGTGGAGGGAGATGTGGTGTGGACTGTGGCGAGGACGGGGAGAAATCCATCCGTAGTGGAGTGGAAAAGAGCGTGAGGGGAAGAACTGGAGTGTGGGAGATAATTGTAGATATATGTGTGTAAGGAAAGGTAAACTAGGAAAGCTAATCAGCCAGAATGTAAGGGGATATCAACGGGTAGAGGAAGGAGGACAGAGAAGAAAGATGAGGAAACAGGAGGGGAACAAGAAAGAGTTAGGGTAGGTAGAGCGGTTGGGAGCAGAAGGAAAAGAAAACAAAAAAAGGAGAGATAAAGAGGGAAGGGAAAGGGAAATTGATAGGCTAAAGAAAGGCAAGGAAACGTAACCTATGGGTTGGAAGATGGTAAAAGTGGTGGTGGTGGTGGCGATGTGAAGCTTGTGAGGTGGACGGAACAGTAGCAAGAGCTGCAGGAGCCCCAGCACCTGATGATCATTCGTAGGTGTGTCAGTGATATGAAGGTACCAGTAGGTTCTCCCGTCAGGAACTCCATCGGAGAGATGAACAGGAAAGTGATTTTCACACATGGGGCCTGGTGTGTGTTTGGCAGGATCTCCATGATAGGGAGATGGTGCCGGGCTCGGCTGTAGGTCTGCCGGCCTCGCGTCGACAGGTAGGGTCAGGCTATTTGTTGTTGAGCTTCTATGGTATGTTGGACGACTCATGAATATCAACCAGATCGTCTGCCATATGGGGATGAGGTACAGTCGTGGGGTCCCGCATAATGAAGCTACGATGTTCAGGTTGTCATGTAATGCTACTATTGATGAGGCAAGACCTGGCCAGCATCCCAGGCGTGGGTAACTCGTCCCATACCTTTACCTCCATCTTCCTCCAACGCCTGCATCGCACCTTCGTACCGCACCTGCACCTTCATCCCGCGTCAGCACCTGCACACCACATCTGCACCTGCACTTGGCAATATGACAGGTACTGCTCGTCTTCTTGCCCACCGGGCGAAGTCTTAATTCACAACGAAAAAGGCTTTCTATGAATCGGGCAAGCATGTCTGTTTCTCATTATCGTATCTGGTATAAGTACCACCTCAGGCCGCAGCTTCACCTCATCATCTATACACGATGCCAGAATGAGTATGGAAACAGCAGCTGTGTAGGACAAATTGATATAGATAAGTCTCTAAATAGGCTACTGATATTTTCATATTGTTCAATGAAGAGGAATTTCAGTCGCTTGTACGAGAAAAATTAAATACGACCGTTACAAACTACAGGACATAAGTAAACAGTTGTGATACCTACATTTTCCCTGGAACTGCTGATCTGTGGAATTTTCTTCATTTCTTCCATCCCTCCTCATATAACCTTTCTTCTGTTAAGAGTCAAGTCTACAAATACCTGCGGAGCCATGATTAAATTCTACATTTTTTTTTTCCTTTCACTTTTTTCTTTCACACTAAATGGCCGTGACTGGGGCAGGTTTTACCTATGCCATGTCGATCACTTTAGTATAGAAGACAGAACATGAGTATAGTATACCTTGTCTTCATCGAGCGCAAGAATGTAACCATCCTGTATACACGATCCTGTTTGGATTATATTTTGAATTTTTGGTAACGAGTCCTGTTTCCAGATGACTGATATTATATAATGGTTGGGTTCCAGGACTGAGCCTTGTTGTACCCCGCATAGTTAAGCAGTCGAATGCTCCCTCATTTAATACCACTCGTTGCTTTCTACCTGCAAGTCACTGTGCGACCCAAGAAAAGGTTTGATGAAGATGGATGGTGTTGATGCATTGGATATGAGAGGGGCAGTGCTGGGTGAGGGGGTGCAGGCAGAGAGAGTGGGAGGTGTTGTGTGAGGGCAGGGTTGAGTGAGCGGAGATCAGCTTAAGAAGTGCGTCCCTTTCATTAGGAGAGGATTAATGAACGTGATCTCATTCTGTACATATACAGACGGTTGTTTTTGCCTGAAGCCTGCAGGAGAGGAGTGCCTCTTGTATCCCCGTCACTGCTGGATAGTATCATCGTCCCGAGGTGTTCCTATATGGCGCGGCGCTCCAAGTGTGGTGGTCAATATGACTGTGGTAAGGGCCGTCAGTACATTCCCAGTCCTACCCTGCTGCAACACGTCCCTCACCTCCACGTTCCCCTCGCTACACTACACTCCCCCTCGCTCATCCATACTTCTCCTTGCTCCACTATACTTCTCCTCGCTCCACTAACACTCCACCTTGCTCGACTAACACTCCCCCTCGCTCCACTACACTACCCTTCGGCCTACTACACTGCTCCGCCACGCGTTTAGTTTGACGATGAATATGTTACGATAGTGTATGATGAAGTTCTGGAGGTGTAAGTGCTTTTCCAGAACGTGTTATGAGTGGGTCAGTAGCCCTGGTGTGTATGCGAGAGAATATATATATATATATATATATATATAGAGAGAGAGAGAGAGAGAGAGAGAGAGAGAGAGAGAGAGAGAGAGAG
>JAUTXX010377144.1:0-13231 GCA_032273605.1 Panulirus laevicauda | reverse complement strand
GCGCCCTGAAAAGAAGAAAAAATATTCTAAAAAATCACATATATCTTAAATTCTCATTTACAATAATCAAGAACCCCTCAATCCTATCTACTGTAGTTGCCTTTTACAACAAACATTAGGTGACGTACACTGCAAGTATTCATTATCCCTTATCCCCAAGAACTTATACAAATGCTGTACAGTATATATTGCCCACCTAAACATGGCTTCAAACAGATGGGAAATCACAATGATGTCCTCAATTCTTAAAATCAATGAGATTTAACTATGAGGAATGCATGGGATAGAATTATAACAGCATGGTAGCCTGTCAATCGCATGAACCAGGGAAAATAAAATAGCTCTGGTTTTGATGCAATGTACATGTCAGCTAGAGAGCAGATGTAAGCGAGTGAGGTCATTATAAGTGTTCTTGGTGCTATTCTAGCTGTTCAAGGAAAATGCAAAAATGAAAAAATAAAAGAAATATGGTACACTTTACAAAATGAAATAATAATAATAGAAATATCTAACTCACCTCAGGGATTTCTTTGCTTCCAGGGTTGGCTGGTCCTGATCTACGAAGAAATTTGAAATAGGCTTCCCTCGAATGTTTCTTCTTCTCATCCTGGGGAGTGATGTCTGCTTCAGTAGTAGTCTTGCTAGTGTTAGTTTTCTCTGGCGTAACCTTCTTTTCAACTTTTACTGCTGCCTCTATAACTGCATCTGGGAAATGTTTCATAAGACTTACACTTTCTGTCTTTAAATTTTCCGATATCCGTTTTTCTTTTTTAATCACTCTTTCTTCTTTACGTTGTTTTTCTTTCTTAGTAATTTTTTCTTCTTTCTTAAATGATTTTACTTCCTTACTCGGGCTTTCTACATATTTCTTCCCTTCTGTTTTCACATCTTTCTCACTTATTTTTTGCTTTAAATCGCCAAGGCTCTGCACTGTCTCTTTGCCCCTGTCTTCTCTCCCATCTCTGTAATGGTTTCTGTTTTCTCCGTCTGTTCCTTTGTTATATTGAAACGCCTTTAACTTTGAGGATAATTTACTAGATGCTGTGGATTGTACAGGATTTTTATTTGGAGGACTATTTTCATTTGGCTTTGGTTTCTCGTCATCATATGATGGAGTTTTATATTTCTCCTTGTGTGAAGGGGTTTTGCATTTCTCATCATGCGATGGGGTTTTACATTTCTCCTCATGTGATGGGGTTTTACATTTCTCCTCATGTGATGGGGTTTTATATTTCTCCTCATGCGATGGAGTTTTACATCTCTCATCATGCGATGGGGTTTTACATTTCTCCTCATGTGATGGAGTTTTATATTTCTCATCGTGCGATGGGGTTTTATATTTCTCATCATGCGATGGGGTTTTACATCTCTCCTCACGCGAAGGAGATTTAGGTTCAAGTCGAAGTTTCTTGGACGTGTGCTGTTGCTCTTGATCTAACTGCTGAAGGGTATTCTGAAACTCATTATCACTATGGTCCTCTAAAATCTCAATTTCATCACTCTGAAACTGAAAATACTAAGTAAATATCTACAGCAGAAGAATGAAAAAAAAAGGTATGGGAAAATCATTCTCAAAATAAAATAATCAAAATTACACATGGCTTCCTCTCTAGTCATTCCACTGCAAAAGAAGATGATGGAGCTAATTCTCCCCCTTTTCCAATCAACTGTGATGTCACTCGAGTGCCCCTCTTTCACCTCTCCAAAAATAATCTTTCACCAACTTCCGATACTATCCACTTTTATCCCAGTTATTCCACTCCACGTGCTATAACTCAATTTCCCACCCTTACTAACGCTAATAACAATTCTCTTTCTTGCACTCGACATATTTCCTATTTTGATCTGGACATGTGAAGAATTATTATGCTCTCACCGACTCATACCATCAATTGCGCACTGTTCTCACACGCAATTACTTTCGGTGTAAAAGCCCCTAACAGAACTCAAACATCTACTTTGCATGTTATGCGGTCAGAACTTCCCTGACAGCTTTCCTACTACTTATTACATGCCTTTTCTATATCCAATGCTGCACTAAATTTCTTCCCTTTTCCCGGATTATTTTTCTATCTATCTGTATCTCTTATGTCTGTTTTCTTCAGGAATTTCCTCAAGAGTGTGGCTTGGCAAAGTCTCCATAACTGGTGAACTCCAATGCAGCTCCATAGCCTTTAGCGCCTCACCCCTAACGGGCCACTAAGAGAGGGCGACATGTGACAAAGCAATATCTTATGTTTGTCGACAGAATGCCAGCAGTCCATGTGTGGTTGAGGCAGAAAGATAAGACAGCTACCTGGGTCAGAGGAGTGCAATTTGACAATCACTGAAGTGTTGGCTCACTACACAGCTGTCACTAACCCTCCCAATACCAGACAGTTAGTAGTACTGTATCTCCCTGATCGGTGGCTACCTACCAACTACTATTTTTCACTTCTGTACATTCAAAATTGCTGTCACTACCTCTTCCTAAACACACCTTCATCTACAAGGGATTCACCGATTCTTTAATTGCAATCAGTCATACAATCCAGTACACCAAACTCTTCGCCAATCATGCCAAAAAGACCTATTCCTCCAAAATTCTTGTCCCTTTTATTCCATTCACCTTTATATAAAAGAACAATAATTACCTTTGTCCCAAATATTCACCATCTAACTTACCATTCTACATAATACCTGTTGTTTTTCAGTTCTTCAAAAGCATTATTGCTCTTCATACTCAATCTGTTTCTCACATCAATTTTTCTGACAAAGGTACTTTGCTTCTACAACACTTTCTAATGAGATATTTACTCTTTGCCCCTTACGAACATCTTCCTCCTTCACTGGCAACCCCCATACTTGTCTAACAGTCTTGCTCCTTAAACATAATTCTTCTAAATCTATTTACTTCCTTCTTGAAAAATGTTGCACACTTTTCTAAACTTTCATTCACTTTCCCTTTAAATGCTTTATTTTTTTCATTCATACAAACTATTACTTTTAATTTTTCTGTTCAAGACTTTACATAACTTACTGCCATACCTTCATCACTATATTTTGGCATATTCAAGATTCTCTTAAATATTCTCTTTTTCCTCAATGAACTTTCTAACTAGCTATTCTACAGTCACTCATCAATGTTTCACTCGTACAAGAAACTGAAATTTGCACAATTCCGAACAAAGTTCAGCTTACCTAAGTCAAAATAATTTTCAATGCTCTCTTCAAGGCTCTGGTAAGAAGCCCACCTCAAATCAGCGTCAAGACGACTTTTCAGGATTACATTACACCCCACAGACTACAACTTTTCCTCCCTCTTCATATTCTAACCCTCCAACCATATCCTGCACTTGTGACTCCTCTTTCTCCGAAACACCAATTTGAACTGTACTTCCATTTTAGGGAAATTCTGGAGAAATATTTTCATCCTAATCCTTCGGCAATGTTGGCGATTCTTGCTGAATCCACTTTAACACTCCCTTGTCCATACGTTCCAATTCCTTCGACGACTATTCTGATTCCAACAACCAGGCTGCTTTCAGTGGTTGCCATAAATCCCTCATCATCTAACACACAAAGAATGAAACACCCATGCCAGCACATCATTCTTACTTTTCTCTTAAAAAGTTAACCTTAAACATGCTCCTCAGTCCACTTCAAAGGAATGCTCCAGCATTTCCATAAGTACGAGAGGCCTCTTACCTTCTTCTTCTTTGATGGGACACTCTCTCGTTCACTCCTGGACACTGGAGCCTTCCCAAAGAAGGATGAAGGAGACGTAGGCTTCAATTTTGGAGCAGCCCGTTTTGACAGAGCTTTGGGCTTTCTTTTCTCTTCAGTCTTTGCTTTTTTCTTGGGTTTGCTTGTAAATATATCATCATCTGTATTATACAACCAATTGTGAAAAAATGAGAAAAATAGTATGGTTAAAGTTTCAATACATTCTTTTCAAACAACAAAATCTAGCTTCAAAATGTTATTAATCAGAATGGGAGAATTACGTTCTTTATTCATTATTCAAAGTATCAAACTAGAGCCATCTAAACATGACTTATCTCACCTAACACTGAGATGGCCCACACAACAATCAGCCATGCTCGTTACACTACTGCATCGCACTGAATAAGATCTACCTCAAAAGGTTTGACCAAAATCGATCTTTCCCTAAGTATTCTAATAATCAACACAGATTGGAATTATTAAATAAACATTTGGGATAGGAATAGCAAAAACAGGAGTATATTGCAGGCAGAGTCCAGGAATGTCCAGCAGATACATGTCTATTAATGGAATATATCATAAAAGGATTTACAAAAGTTTTTAGCAAGATATTCTTCATTAAAAAATTAGGAATGGATTGTCAAGAGAAATAAACATACCAGAATCTTCCGAGTCTACAATTTTATGTTTCTTCCTGACTTGAGGAAGTGGATCCTCCTCGTCGGAGTCAATAATTACATAGTTTTTCTTACTTTCCTTTGCTGTACTTGAAGGCTTTCCTGAAGTTTTACTAGTAAGTGGATGAAAATATTTCCGTATATCCTGAGGGACAAATAAAAACAATCAATAATATAACACAAAACTGTATGGTGCACATCCGTAAAACAAAACAAACCTGATACTCGGAGCATTTGTTAACATTCCTGTCACACTTCAAAATGTCAGCGGGTATGAACAATCTGATAACTCCAACTAAACTTAGTTACACCAAATTTCATCAATTTTATCATCAAAGTTCAAATATCCAGGAATCTCATTAGCTGCAAAAGCATCTATATACTCTGTTGGAGTTGCAAAAAATACCATGTAAAATTCCCATTTAATGCTGCCATGTTATTCACTTCTAACAGCTGACGTAAATAGATGAAGCAAAATTTGTAAACCTGGTTTTCATTCCGTGATAAATGGATCAAATGTGGGAAGGACTACAAACATCAGGGAAAATGTGGAGTTAAAAAAGTAAAGACGTCCAGGAACCATCCAAACTTACAAAAATCTCACCTACCTTCCCATTCTTAAATGTCGAGACAGTGAAAAATAAATAATAACTTTCTTTTAATTCTTGAGACCACACAGTTTATAGGCAAGGACAATGCATTTGCTGATTAAACCTAAGCACAGAAACATAGGGCCAAGAAAATAAGGAAAATGTGAGGTAAATTAACGTAACTTCTGAAATGATCAAAACCTCCGAAAAATCTCTTCATTTCCCCTTACAGCTTACAGTAACCTCAAATTTCAATGCAATTATCAAAATAAACCATCAATCTTGAAAATTACGTGAGACGGAATTGTACGGCAATGTCTTACAAATCTCATTTGGGTAATTTCTCAATAAAGTCGCAAATATTTTTACTACAGGATTTTAACAGAAGTGGTAAAAACTCAAAGGCCAAAAGAAAAACAGTGTATAAATCATCTTCTATGGAAGGCTAGGCAAGGTTTCATAAGCTAATTCCGAAGTATTTTCCACCCGTTTACTTTCTTAACCCAACATTTTCTCTGATCTTCATGGCCCTCCCTACTACCACTAAACCTATCAACATAGATCAAAGATGAATCTATTACATCAAAAGTTAACATATCAAATTACATATCAATCTATCATATGAAAAATTAATTTACCGTATCATAGATTAATGAGTAATTCTACTTTGACCCCCCTATAGGTTACGAAATATTTCCATAAATGAAATACCTTCTTCAATATTAATCTGAGGTATATATATTCCAAATTACTTGATGAATATCAGTAATTTCATAACTTCTGTTGGACGTACACCGAGAAAAATAAACTGACTTAAATGTATCCAAGATTAACGTACCACATCACAGATTACTCCAACAAAGTAACCAAACCCAACATGGAATTAATCACATTTATGAGTAATTTGTCACATATATCCAAAGATTAATCGTTCAAAGTCAATTAATACAAATTCATCTGATTCCATAAATTAACAATTTATGATAAATAACATCTAATAATTAACTAGGGTTAGGTAGAATGTAGTCTTATTCTATCCAAAATTCAACAGATTAAATCAAATGGAAAATTCATATTTATATTTAAATCCTATACAACGTTAGGGTAGACACCCCCTCCCTCCCTACCCCCTCCCATGGAGGCTCCCTCATCACCACCCCCCCATCTACCTTCACCCCATTATCTAATCACCCCATCATTACCCTCCCCTCATCTCCCCAGGCCTCCTGATAACCCCCAGAGGGGAGATAATAACTGACAAGGGGGAATAATGAGGAAGATGCCTCACCATGGTCAGCTGGGTTGCTTTCCCGCGATTTGGTCAACAAACATAAACAAGAAACAAGTGACTAATGCATTGCGCAATGGCCAACGGCCATCAAATATAAACAAAAAATAAATGAATAAATTAAATACACACACAATATATATATATACACATTTTCATATATATATATATATATATGAATATATATAATGCCGTGGGGTGTATCAGGATTACATATAACCTGTGGGTCTACTTTATATTAATCTCTATCTATCTATCTGATTTGCATATGGGGAAACATAGTGGGGAATTTGTATGAATTTATATCTATTTTCTTTTAATTCAGCATCTTGGTTGGTATTTACTTATGTAGAATACCTGCTCCATATATGGGTTAAGACGTAATTTGTGTTTAAGGATGATAAAGAGTCCAAAGTAAAAGGGAAAAACTGACGAATTAATGTAAATTTAAAGTTGATACGTAGAAATTACTGATATAGTGGAAATAATACTTCCATCACCATCCTGTAGATATGCTATCATCTCGCTCACCCTAAAACGCTGCATGCCCTTCTTGCTTGGAATCTAGGACCATGAGGGGACCCCAGGGTAGCTAGGACCATGAGGGGACCCCAGGGTAGCTAGGACCATGAGGGGACCCCAGGGTAGCTTGGACCATGAGGGGTCCCCAGGGTAGCTAGGACCACGAGGGGACCCCAGGGTAGCTAGGACCATGAGGGGACCCCAGGGCAGCTAGGACCATGAGGGGACCCCAGGGTAGCTAGGACCATAAGGGGACCCTAGGGTAGCTAGGACCATGAGGGGACCCCAGGGTAGCGGCACCCATGTGTCTACAACTGTTACTTGCGCACAATGGCGCCAATAACCTCGTTGCCTTGCACAGTCGTGAACTTTCAAGTCTGTAGACCTGACAAGGAAGAAATGCTATACGAGGAGGGGGAAAGTTTCCCCAGCTAATTAGCTGTTCTAGGAAGGTGGAATAATATCAGCCAATCCACCAGTGGCCACAGACTCCACACAGAGACTGTTGGAAGCTGCAGTGACATGCATGCCACGGGTCCAAATCTGGAGATGAAGACATGCAGACAGCACAGGACAACAATATTATCCCCCCCCCCACCCCACCCTTCCTCCTCGTAAGATATATAACCTGAAATTTTTCGTGCCATTTTACTTTCAGCAGACATTGTCTTCTTTCAAGTTGCAGTGTAGGACAACCACAGGACCTTGCTAACTCCTGCAGCAGATCCATGAGATCTTGGCATGGCGTCTTCCCTCTTCTTGCACGACCACAGGACCTTGCTAACTCCTGCAGCAGATCCATGGGATCTTGGTATGGCGTCTTTCCTCTTCTTGCACAACTACAGGACCTCGCTAACTCCTGCAGCAGATCCATGAGATCTTGGCATGGCGTCTTTCCTCTTCTTGCACAACTACAGGACCTCGCTAACTCCTGCAGCAGATTCATGAGATCTTGGCATGGCATCTTCCCTCTTCTTGTATGACCACAGGATCTGATATGTTTCCTTGCTCCTGTAGAAGAAAGGAAACATTATCACGAGGTCTAGTTCTTCTGCAGGAGGCAGATGCTAGCCAATGTCCCATGCTGATAATGCCATCTTGGGTATCCATCTAAATATACTATTCATGAAAGTTTGGAGGAAGGATATAGATGTAAAGACTTCAATAAATTAATCAGTTTTATTAAATGTTTAACATGATATTCTCATTCAAATGGAAATGAGTTTGATTTGAGTAGAATCCCTCCAGCTTACCTTATGAAGTCCTTTTGTAAGGAAATGGTTCAAATGCATTTCTGTCCGAAATAGAATATATATGAAAAAATGGGTAGTAAGAAATGTGGAGTTCTGGTGTTGCTGTTTTTGAAAAGCTGTGGGTCACGGAAATCACATATAATAAATGCAAATCAAAGATAGTAAGGGTGATTGTTTAGTTTTTCTGTTTTAAGGATGGAAGAATACATTCCCACTGCTTCGTGGTTAGAATGTTGGATACCATTACTGTTTAGTTTTCCTGTTATAAGGATGGAAGAATACATTCCCACTGCTTCTTGGTTAGAATGTTGGATACCATTTATTGTAATTTGAAAAGCATACTTTACAATCTTCTGTAACTGGAATGAAGGGCATCCCACTTTCTGTGACTGAAAAGGTTTTATTTTCCATCTTATGTAATTAGATGGTGGGATACAGCTTCATTCTCTGTGATTAGAATTAAGGGTACACTCATTTCCTGCTATTTTTATGTAGGAGTTGCATTCCTTGAGATTAGATTGGAGGGACACAGTTACATTTAAAATGATGAGTCAAAGGAATACCTGTACATTTCCTGTGATTATAGTGAATGTATACATTTAAATGAGATTCCCTGTCATCATTATTCAGAAATATAATTATATTTTCTTTCTCGAATTGAAATTAGATTATTTTCTCATTTTTTTTCATTAAGGGTTGCATTTCCATTTTCTCTGAAACAGAAGGATACATTTGCTTTTCTTTAACTGGAATGGAAGGGGTACATTCATTCTTTTTCAATTAAATATGAAATCATTTCATTTTTGTGATTAGAATACAGGGATGCAATTTGATTATGTTACTTTGATGGATAAACACAACTCCATTTTCTATTATCTGTAATACATTTCCATTTTCTGTTGTTAGAATAAAGGGGAAAACACATCCATTTTTCGGTGGTTAGCAAGGGGGCAAGCGGCCCTGAATGCTTGCCTTGCTTGTGCCACAGATCCTGACAAGGGCACTGAGGTCTATGGTCTGAGAAAGTCCGTTCTGCACTAGCCAATCCTTCTGCAGGAGCTGCTTTGCCTGCTGCTCGTCCTCAGCCCACACAGAGACATCATTGCCCATGACGATGTGACTGCGGTCTGGCAGGGGCAGGAGCATTGGCGCCCACACATCATAGGCTGGGTTGTCCTACAGAAGATATGATTATCCTGCATGCTTTTTATGACTGGTCGTAGAAACTGGCATAATTACTATTTGTGTTATCAGAATTTGAAGGGAAAATGAGTGTGTGTAATCACCTATTCACGACTACCTATTGTTTCAGTATAGGGAAAGAGTTCTACATACGTAGGGCCAATGAGTGTGTAACTGCTTATTTGTGATTGCCTATTTTGGCAATATGGTGTGGGAGTCGTACAAGCAAGGGGCCCTATCTTTTGAGTTTTCTCCTGTTGCACAGGATCTTAAATTCAGTCATACCAACTGTATTTCTAGTTGGAGCTTCCAACTCTATTACTATGGGGATTACAATTGTTTCTTTGTCTCCTATAACTTGGTTCTTAATCAAATATCATTTATGTCCTCTCCTCACCTTCGTCTAAAATTAAGGTACAATGAAAATGGCCTGACATACATATTTATGTATCTATTAGGATCTACAATGAGAAAATACCCGAGAAAGAGAGAGAAAGAGAAAAAGTTGCGAAGTAAACTCACAACAAAGTGATAGGTGAGTGGCTTTGTGAGGTTGCCGAACATGTACTTGGGGAAGTCCAGTAGGGCATTGCCATGCACCAAGACCTCCTCCAGCTGCAGGTTCTCCGACAGGATGGGGAGCACCACAAAGATATTCCAGTAAAGGTGAAGCTTCCGGAGCTTAGTGAGAGGCTCCAGGCTGTGGTAGGGGATCTGACGAAGCTGGTTCAAGTGCAGATCCAGGACTTCCAGGTTAGTCTGTTGGAGATGAAGGCGAGTAATGATTACTGTGTTGTCTTTGGTAACTCATGGGTTTCTGTGCTGCTGTGATGTCTCTTTTCCTACAATACGAAGCTTTAGGCAATTCAGTGGCTTGTGTGGGCTATTGTGATATCTTTTTCTTTTATTACAACACTAAGCTGTGGAAATATTTTACATTCTCATGTCTTCCTTAACACCTATGATCTAAATCCCATTCCTATAGCAGGTTTTTCACTTCAAAACAGTTAGATTAATTTTCCCTTCCTCTCCTTCTTCCTTTTTATCTCTTCAGCTTTTTGTTTATATATACATACCAGGTGAGATATATTGTACGTCTGTACTTCCAAGAGTTTGTTGTCAGCGAGATAGAGATGTGTGAGATCAGTCAGGTGCCAAATGTCTGAGGGAGGAACGACTATTTGGTTGCTGGACAGGTCCAAGAACTGTAGTGAAGTCAATCCTGAGATAAAACAAAAGAGATAGTATAAAATACACAAATTATTCAGACCTTTTCAAAACAGTATCGTTCTCTTCTCATATAACCCCAGAAACCTCCCCCCTTCCCTCCCCTTCTCCAGGGGTTTGTGCAACAGCTTCCAAGCTGCTCCATGAATGTCCATCATTGCCCTGCTGTTACAGGGAAACGATGGATTCTTTTAGAGTGAAAAAGTCTTCTGCAAGATTGTGCTTTAATAATACAATGTTGTTCAAGGTGACTTTCTTACCCAAGGTTCAACTACAACATTTTCAGGCCCAATTTGTCACACATCTTTTTTTTTTTGTGCACCCTAGAAGTAATGGATTTTCTTTTAAGTACATAACAGTGGCTTAGCATACCAGCAAACACCCCGTCTTCAATGGTGGCAATGTTGTTTTTCTTGAGCGAGAGAGTCTGAAGGTTGGTCAGATCTGCAAAGTCCTCAGCTGCCAGGTGCTCGATCTCATTGTAGTCCAGGAACACCTGGCGGAGGCAAAGGGCTGGTTATATTCCAGAGATGAAGGAAATGAATATCTGGCAGAGACAAGGGACCTGACTGTCTGTAGGAGACAAGGTAACTGAATATCTTCTGGAGACAAAGATCTGTTCTCTTAAGTATGTCATACTTTGCTGTACCCTACCCAAGATAACAAGGGGAACTGGGTATTATGTGGGTGGACTAGGTTTCACATGAGTAAAGTACCAGGTGCTGGGTCTTACTTGGGTCTAACATGAGTTAAAAAGATTTGTACCAATTGTCGGGTCTTACCTGGGTAACATTTGGATGTTGTGTCCAGCAAGTAGAAGGAACAGCTGGCAGGCCATGGCTGACATATTCACAGTCCCAACGGTTGCCTGTTGCCCCTGGGAAAACTGGGTCTGCTTCGCGGTACATACACGGACATTCCTGGCCCTCAACATGCTGGAAGACATTATTGAAAAAGGAAAAAATCTAAATTTATTTAACTCTTGCAAGTCACTGGGATATGTTATTTTCATGGATAATTTGGTACTAAAATATGATAAAAAAAAGGTGATATAATAAACATAAAAGCCATTTGATTTTTGTGGAAACATGACAGATTTGCCTCTTTAGCAAAGACGGAGTATATGAGTCAGGAAATCTCAGCAGGGTGAATATATCTGCAGTCTTGCTGTAAAAGGGAAGTGGCACCCGTCGTCTCGGCCTGCCTTCAAGTTGCCAACTCTCACACAATATCTGTGGGATGTGGTGGCCTGTTTTATGTTGCATATCAGTCATCCACAAGTTCGGTTTGTCAGCCTAGCCAAGCAATATATAGGGCATATATTGTCTGGCAAAATACTCATAATGAATACAGAAGCAGTTGGCCTTACATACTGCACAGGTCATATGGTCTGTTGGAGTTTGATTCTACCTGTGTTGAATATCATTGACCATTTATTGGACCAACTTTGGAGGCTGTTTAGGTTTCCTCATATTCCATGCAATCCTCATCAAACATCTTTCATGGGCTTGACATCATCCACAAACATGTTATGAGTTCAGTCCTACTTGCAAGTCAGTTACATACTCCAAGAAGAGCAGTGGTTCCAAGACTGAGCCCTGTGACACTTTATTAAAAGGGCCTGTAATGGGTCGTCCAATGATATTTCCTGGAATTTAATATTACCAAAATGGCCAGTTCCCCCTCCTCAATCTTCCCTGTCTCTCCTTACTGGGGTGTATTCTCTTGATATACCTCTTTAGTAGTTTGGTCTTGACTAATCCAACAATATCCAGATTGCCCAACCTAATTTGCTCCATGCTCTGATCTTTACCATTTACCACCAGCCAGTTCACACCAATAAATGCGAAATTGATATGCAGCTTGAACCACAACGCAATCATGGTCTTACTGAGATTTCCACTGTTATTGCCTTCGTTTGGATACTTTATGCTTTTTCTTGCTCCTTTTTCTGCTTGTCACTTCTGATGACTATCCTTGTGTATTCCTTCCTTTTGGCAATTTCTTAGTCTGCTTCAACACCTTTAGCTACATAGCTTCATATCAAAAGTTATCCTTGGTGGTTGATCCTCTCACTCCCTTCCTGTAAACTTGCATAATATTGAATCTCATCACGACGACCATGGTTTGAAATTACCTGGTGCAATAGAGCAGCAAGCACAGCGGCCAAGATCGCTTGTGATATCATTAGAATCCTTGACAAGGGAAATTCACCCTAATTCAAACAAACAAAACTTATTCTGCAGCTGATTCACAGCTGCCAGATGATTGGAAGTTGTTGTTCAGTCACCACCAGAGACACTCACTGACTTGATCAGTGGAACAATTGTAGTGATTCTCATCAGAATCACAGCAGCTGGTGGAGTATACAGGATGATAGATATAGTACATACTTTAGTTTCATCTCCCACGATAAAAGAAATGAAGGTCCGATAATGTCTCTAGTATCAGCAGTACAGCAGGTGTTGTGGTTCTCGGAGACCTTAAGATTACTTGAATATCCAAGTCATTATCAGAAACATTGTGGGGTTATCAAAGCAGGTCATCTAAACATCTTTTTTTATAAGCTGACAAAAAATAATTGGTTTTATGATTTGGTTGTTTGCTTGCAACCAGACCAAATATTTTTGTTATTACAAAGATATGAAACTGTCTACACAGATCAAGGGCCAGGATTTTTCATAAAATGTAGACAAATTATACTGATACTGGTAATTCGGGTGTCACTTTGGCAGTTCCCAGTATATGATAATTCTTCCATTTTTGGTGATACACTGTAACTGGAAG
>JAUTXX010377143.1:0-23686 GCA_032273605.1 Panulirus laevicauda | reverse complement strand
ATTCTAAAAATCCGATGCCACCCTTATCCATTACACTGAATATTACTGATGAAATATGATCCATATTTTAGTACGGACAAAGTCAAGGAAACAGATACTTATATTAGGGATAGAAAGATGAACATATTGAGAAAATGTTAGAAAGCTGAAGATCTTTAGATATGCTTTATCCATGAATAATATACGGTCGTAACTGTAACTAGTAACAAAAAGATGTACATTTGTAGGGAGTAGATGGACATTGAAGCTGGTTGGCTTTGATCCACCGTATGTGTATGAAAATATGGTTTTAGATAATGAATAAATATCACTGTTTCTTACCAGAAATGGAAGTATGTCACCTGCTTCGGAATTTTGATATACGGAGGCTCTGGGGCAACTGAGACTGTGAGGCCTATGTGAAGAGTGCAATGGGGGTGACCCTTATACTGTAACCCTATCTCTCTTGAGAAGGCCGCACAAAACTGGTCTAGGGCCCACATGCGAGGTAGAACTATAGAATCTCATGTTGTAGGTATACACGTATGAGCTACACAATTCACTCATTCCATCCTTCCAAGGGAAGAGGAATATGACAGACTACCCGTTACCTTTACTGGAATTAGAATTAGGAGTTAGAAATACTATCATGATATTAGATGGATCTGTGGTAGGTTTAAAGATTAGGAAGTGGGTGTAAAGGAGACATATAGGTATATGGAAGAGGTTTATTTTTGTAAGGTAGGTTGAAGGATTGTAGTTGACCAAGTGGAGATGGAGAGGAAAGAGGAATTTGGAGATGGGTGCAAAAGTGTAGAGGTAGGGAAAGAATGGTGGTAGTAGGTAGGTTTACAGGCAAAGGATGGAGGAATGGATAGAAAAAAGTGGTTGTGATGGGTGCAGAGCGAGAGAAAACACTTGTAGAGGGCTTCACTTCAGAGAGAAAGGTCATAGAAGGTGCCAAGATGTAAACCAGGTGTGATGTAGGGTTAGGGGTAATGATTTGATGTTAATGCAGAGGGAGGGGAATTAGCTGTAGAGACAGCAAAGCTGATGATGTGGTGAAAGAATGAAATTTGTTCCCAACACTTCCTCACTCTTGGATGGTCTATATGTATTTAATTTTTTATTAAGATGGACTCCCCTTTCCACTTACTGCATGATTTGTACTCCCCTTTCCACTTATTACATGATGTCTGTGTGTTGGTTTCTTTGCTTCAGGGAAGCAGGTATTATAATGTTAAGTGGAGCATCCAGGTTTGAGTGGTGGATATGGTTGTGCTCAGCAAGTTAATGTAATGTCAGGGATGAATTTCGTTGCTTTGAAATTGAACCTAAAGAAAAAGGTGACTTTTAGAGATTTTGCATCTTTGTATTGCATGGGGAATGACTTTAACACTTGTGGGATCCCATCTTTTGAACACTTTCTACTCTCAGTACAACCTCTTAAATTTAATGTTTGTAGTCTGCATTACAAAGAAATTGCAATTTAGCACTGTTTAATTTAAGCAGGTTTTTGTTTACCCATTTAGAGATATTGTACATATCTGACTTACGAATGGAGATGTGTTCAGTATAAGAAAGAGAATAAGGAAAAATGAGTTGAAGAATGAAGGGTGGAATTATCACCATAAGAATTGATAAGGTTAGAGGTTGAAGAGGGATCATTCATGGAGAGAAGAGAGTAGGCAATAGGAAAGAACAGTGAGGGACACCACTGCTGATAGAATGAAGGGGATGTCATCCTGTAAATGATTACTTCAATGGACCAACTAGAGTGGAAGCTTTGCATTAGGAAGGAAAGAGAAGCAAAAAAACTAAAGTTAGTACAGAAAGAAAAGGCATATGCCACACTCTGTCAAGTGTTTTTGAGATGGTGAGGCCTATATTGTAAGATTCACCAAAATCTCAGAGAGAGATAGACCAAAGATGAATCACACTGGAGAAAAGTTCACAAGTAAACCTTGTACTGTGAAAGCTGTATTGATGATGAAGAAGGGAATGAGGAATGAGATTATAAGTATTTGAGAAAGTGATAGTGATAGTGAGTTTCAAAGAATTTGACAATATGAGAAGCAAAAGCCATGGAGTTATGGTTAAAATGGGTAGAATGATTTCCTGGCTCATTGATAGGCTGCACCAAGGCAGGGTTTTAAGAAGGGAGAGTTTAGGTTTTGGGATAGAGATGAAATGGGTGCGAGCAAGGACCAGAGTCAACTTAGGTAATGAGGAGGCATATGTAACTTGTGTAACTGAAGAAGGGAAACTACTTGGAAGACTCTATGCAAGGAAGATTTGAGAGATGGCTTAGATTCAGTGGAAGGAAATGTAGGAGAAGGACTAGATGCAGAATCACCTAAGATATAATCAGAGGAGAATAAGACAACAAAAAAGATAGGCTTTTTCAGCTATTGAGCTAAGCTATACATTGATCAGGTCAGGACAGAGTAGAAAAGACTGAACTGAATCACAAAAGTTATGAGACATTCTTCTTGTTAAGGACCAGGGAGATTTATCTCTAAAAGAAGTCAAATCAGCACCTTATTTTGTGAAAGTGCGCTTGACTTTGCAATGAAGAGCTTTGCAATGATTCCAGGCAGAAATGAATGTTGAGTGGGATTCAGGGGATGGGGAGAAGTTTGTGGCTCAATATACTCCAACATGAATAGCATCATAGCAGAAATGATCAAACCAAGACTTGAAGTAGAAAGATCTGGTAGAAAGGATATAGGACACCTACCTAGCCAAGATGATCTTTGCAATATAGTCAGCACTGCTGGAAGCATCTTGGTCATTGAAGCAGTATGCCTTCCAAGTTTTCATTTACCTTCATATTATGTAAGAATTTAGACTGGCTGAGACCTTAGCTTAGGATAGACCATAATAAGGAACATCAGTTGGTTCACAGATTAAAACTAAATTTCAAAGGTTGTGGATGCATGGTATTGCCCTTGCTCTATACTGCCCTCTGTACCATGAAAGTGAATATTCTCAAGCAGTTAAAATGAGGATAAAAGATAACAGTTATTAAGAAACTCTTTATTCCAATGATGATTATTAATGGCGAATATTTCATATTACCTCTTGCTACAGAATGAATGACTTATATAAGATGAACCTTATTCATTAGCCATTGTTACAAGATGAATGATTTATAAGATAATGAATAATGAAAAAATTTGCACAATGTATCTTATTCATCTGTCAAATCATGAGTGTTTTAGATACCTGTGAGTGGACATCACAGTATATGGAGCCATGTATGCTGAAATTTAGCAATAGGGTGGGTGAGGGAGCTAAGGTGCCAAATTATAGGAGTTGCTAACTTTAGAACACTGGACTAGTGACATTGAGTGTAAGAAAACTGGGAATGCCAGTTTCCTTATCACCATAAAAGACTCTCCATCATGCTAAATGAAAACTGGGAATGCCAGTTTCTTTATCAACATAAAGACTTTCCATCATGCTAAGTCCTGGGATGATTTAAAGAACTTTTTATGGCAGCCTACATTTCTAGAGACTTGTCAGATTCCCTTCGTATGATTCATACTCGGGTAGATTTTAAAATGCATAGGAAGACTTTTTATCACCCTCCCATAAACTAGACTCCCTTTCTCACAATCTCTCTTCCTGTTTTGATGCAAATATGCTTGATGTTATGAGTGAGTGCATGTTCAGCGATGCTCTTTACAACCACAGAGTGCTTTCTACTGCTCAATTGGACATCTGTCTCAAACTGGTTTTGTCCCTAAGCAAATATTACATCCCTGTTGAAACTGTTATCCACAATCTGAATGCATGCATTAAAAATGTATAAAAGATGTATAAAGGCTGGGTGATGAGATGTGGACCAGATTTACCATAGGCATTGCATACAAAACTCTAATGCTAAATTTTCATAGTGCCTGTGTTCCTTCTTACAACTTTTGACCTTTTAGCAATTTTGATGGTTAGTGCCATTTTGTGCACTATTCATGCCAACATTGAAGCCCACTTAACCAGATCATGTAAACTGTATTATGTGCTTATATGAATGGTGTGAGTGACTAACAGTGTATGTCCATGACTGTATGCCTGATTTTGATGAGTATACCTTTTCTTTTTCAAATACTTGTTCATTATTTCCACCTTTGCAAGGAAGCATCAGGAACAGAAAACTGAACCTTGGATGAAAAATCCTTGCTTGGTATCTTCCTCTGTTCATTGTTTTGGATGGTAGTAATGCAGGCGGGAACGATTTGCAGCCCCTCCCCTAAAGTCTATTTTAGCCACCTTTTCTGCAACACACAGATGTTTGGGTAGTATTATTTTCTCCATTCTCCAGGGAATTTGATGAGTACATGCAGTATAGATATGAAAATGATTAATGTCTGTCTATTTGTCCCAATTTTCACCCAGATCCATATATTCAGTACTGGAGGATGCCAAATACTATTTCTGAGAAATTGCAAGAAAGTAGTGAAGTTACATGAATGCAGCAGTCTTAATATCTATTTTACATTTTGTATATCAAAGTCAAATATTTTAAGGTAATACCTCCATAAATGTGTTATTATGATTAACTAGAGCACAATCTACATAACAAAATGATATACAACTTAACCTGGTGGAACACTGTTATGTGTGCAGTGTTCCCTTTAACTTATACTTCTCTGCTACCAGCATTTGATGTATGCCAAAAGTACTGTCAGGCACACGTAATGTGATGACTTATTTTGGAAAATGTTTTTTTGTCACAAACAACTATGATTATTGTTTTCATTTCATACCTGTTATTCTATAAGTGTCACAGTGTCAAAAATTATTACATAATGATAGGGCAAAATCTTTTGTAGGCCTCCTAGATATCTCCACATAAACTAACCAGTAGACTAGAAAAAATCTGGGAAAAAGTCGAGGCTGTAGTATCTGGCAACAGTGTTTTGAATGCCACAACAGTTTAAGCATTAATGGCTGTATATTCCATCTTTTGGCAGAGATGGGTGATTGAAGAGTTTCTGTCATATATACTCCAAGCGCAGTGAACAGATAATGAAATACATTGATTTTATTTAATGGCCGCAATAAATGGTTTAATAATGTTGGCTGGGTCTGCTTTTTTACATAACAGTACTATCTAGGGGAGTGTATTGTATGAGCTGATCCATGTGTGACATAGCTATGGTCTCCTCAAATGTTGTTATTATCCTCAACTGAATGTTGAATTGTGCTCCTTCTCTCTTTTTTAAGTTGGTAATCAGGATTCCCAAAATACTCCCCATAATTGCTACTAAAGATTAGGTCATGTTCCTTCCTTTTTCCTTGTCTTTCTAATGTATTTTCCTTTTCTGCTTTTTGCGCTGCTGTCGTCTTTCCTGCCGCTGCTGTTTACGATGTTGGCGACGTGACCTCTGGCGCTGCTTGCGTTGCATCTTGTGTGCAGTTTTCTTGGCTTTCAGGTCATTCCTAGGATGCGTAAAATATCATACTAGAGAATTCATAATCCTTGGGAATGCAACTGGAAATTAATTCTGTGGCCAAAGGGTTAACACAGTGCAAGCAGTAAATAGTCACTCGGAATCAGATAATATCTAATTCATGATTAACATGCAAGGAAAGACTCATAAGCAGCTTTACATGCATCAGAAACATTACTTACCACATATCATTCGTAAAAATAGAGCAACAGGCAGAAAAGGTGGATTCACATGTATTCTGAGCTACTGCAAACTGATGGTTGGCAAAAGTTGTCACAATGTCACTGACAGTGCTGCATGAGGACTGAGATGAATCTGGTAAAGAATGAGTTTGGAGATTAGAGTCAACAAAGATAAAACTGAAAATCACTGGACTGTACCTTTATTCATCAGTATCATACATACTTTTTAAAGTAAGGTGAGGATGTTTGTCCATATACATTTTGAAGGATGAAAACCTATACTTTTCTGTTGGCAGAATCCTATGTAATTCAAAAAATGGTTGCCAGACATGGAGCCCAACACCTGTTCCTAAACTATCAGCAAGATGATAGGGGTTCTACAAGCCCCTGACTACTTCATATACCTTGATTTAGCACGCTGACAGCACATCACCCCTTATATACCACTGCCCCACTTAGCTCTTTTCTGTGCTTGCCTCCTACCTTCCTGAATGTCCAAGCCCTAATGACTCGAAGCTTACTCCCTCCACTTCTGACAAGTAAATCCTCTGCCAGTCTCTCCTCTCATCTTATTCACATGTCCAAACCATTTCAGCACTCTCTGGTCAGCAGTCTCATAATTACTCTGCTTACTACCAAGTAGCCCTCTTACACTGATTCCACTAATGACTTCATGCATTTCATTTGAAAACATCCACCATCTTCCATTCTAATGCATTTAGAACTCGAAGCTTGCACCCGTACAACACTGCTGGGACTACTATACCATCAATCAATATCATTTTTGCTCTCACAAACAATGACTTCTTCTACCACAACTCAATATACCTAATACCTTAGCCCCCTCTCCCACAATGTGATTCATTTCAGTAGTCATAGTTCCAACTACTGCCATGTTTACCCAAGTTAAACTCAATCCAACCTGTCTTACCCTTAACAAAACCTCACTACCTTCTTTTATTCACAATTACTGTAAATTTCTTCCTTTCATACCCTTTCCCAAACTTTGACTCAAGCTTATGCAGTTTTGCACCTGAATCTGCTACCACAGCAGTTGATATATGCAAACAGAAACTAACTCACCTCCCAGGCCCCTTACCCTGCATAATAATAATAATAGTAATGATAATGATAATAATAATAGTAATACTGTAATAAAATAATAATAATGGGAATAATAAAACTAATTTGGCAACAGAAAAAGCATGAAAATAATTGTAGTGAAAAGAATAGTTATTTAATAACTGTTGCCTATCCTTCTAACAGTAGTGATCTTCACAGCCAGAGAACTGGTCCCTGTATGACAAAATATTTCATAACCCATCATATGCTCCTTATACTGTGTGTTTATCATATGAGGTTTCTTATGCTTCATATCTTACAGTCTTTTCAAGTAATTATTGAATACAAGGCAATACAAGTCGCATTTTCTTGTCTGTGTTCTTAACACTCACATATCTCCACCACTCCAAATATCAATTCAACATATCTGAAAACTCCTCATGCTCAAGATAAGACTTTTTCACTGAAGACAGTGAATAATAACACACATGTCCTGCACTCATCCCACAAAGACATACACTCTACATCACAATATGTCTTGACCTATGGCACTCCCTGTTTGATGTGGCCACTCTGTGAACACTGCAGGAGCCCCATAGAAGGTAGTAGGTATTTCCCATATTATTTATCTCTTTCAGGAGAAATTCTGATTATCACCACCTATATCTTGTGCATGAAACCCTACACAGACTAAGTGAAAACTGGAAAATGCTCTGATGCTCCTCACCTTGTCCTGCTGTGCTATTAAGGATCAGCATATATTTCTTATGTTTGATACCCTGCTTACAGCAGAATTTTACTCCTGGACCATAAAAATTTTCTGAAAAAGAAAAAGAAAAAGAAAATACTAGGCCTCAAACAAGATGTTAACATAAGGAATCATTAAGCTCTAGAAACCTGATATCAAAATCAAGTAAAGAAAGTAAATAGATTGTCCCAATGCTGATTGCATAAATCTAAATTAAAACAGAGAATGGAGATTCGAATTCTTAGGAAAATAGTTGACAAAATTTCTTTCTCTCAGTCCCTTGGCACTAAACCCTCATGCAAAGATTTTTTTTAGTAACATTTTAATTAGCCTGTTGAGTGTATCTACACACTCTTCTAGTATATCTGGAGAGACTTCATCAAATCCAAGCACTAATTTGGTTCAAGGTCCTCCAACAGTTTTCTTGCATCTTTTCTAACAATTTAAGTGATTTACATGGCCTCCTTCCCATCCCCTTTTATTAGAATTGGAGTTATAGTGTTCCCATGTAAATGAAAACCAGTTCATCCACAAGAGAGTAACCTTTAAATCCTGAATCCCACAAGTGCTGTATAATTTTATATTTTGCAAGCTATGTAAAGCTAAGAGAATGGAGATCTCCAAATCACCATACCAAGTGTATTTTTCTAATTTTTTTCCTGTATGACTAAATAACATAAATAACATTTTATGTCTTGGACTGAGATCCAAATTCAAGCATCTGGAGTCCTGTTACACAATGCAGTTCAGTTTGTTCGTTCATTTGTTATGGATATTAAACTGTTTAAATTCACTTTTAATGGCTGTATGGTTTAAAACAGGTGGAAGGCAAATCATTTACAATAATTATGATTGGTAATTTCAAAGATAACACCTACAATGTCGGGGAAAAAACCCACATTTTCTTGCTTAGGAAGGGAAAAGCTAACCCTCTTGAAGCACATGTGGAAGAGATACAGTGCCCAGAAGCGAAATTCCCATTATGAAGTGGAAGCATGAAAGAGTAAAATAAGAACATCATTCCCTCAAGATAGCCTAAAGTTCACTGAGGCAGGTTGTTGGTTTTCTCACCATTAGAAACAATAGTCTTAGCAACCAGATGTCTGATGATTTCTCCTTAAGAGTGTCATAAGCTTGTACTCACAATATATTTTAGCTGTGTGTCACCTTTGAAAAAATGTGGGGGGAAAGCAATGTTTTTGCAGACACTGTGTCTTAAAGGGTATGCTGGAGAACAAGTCTTAAAAATTCATGTAGCACATGTTCAGTTTTTGATATTCTTAATGAAAAAAGATTGATAAGGATGATAGAATAGGCTATAGGAATGTGAAGAAATAGTACAACAGTATTCTTGATATCTACAATTAACACTAACTTCTTTCTTTGCGCTTGCACTTCTTCCGCCGTCTCCTGTGTTTTCTGCGGGATTTAGCATTTCCTTCTTCTATTTCATCTGGCACTTCATTATTTTCACTTATAGAACCTTCCTCCAATTCATCAAGGTTGTCCTCAATATAAGTGTTGTTGCTGTGTATCATGCCCAGGAGAATGTCAACTAGTTTCTTATCTTTGCCCTTCAGTACCACAAAAGACAAAAAAACACTAATTATGAATTTATCAACCACTAAAGATACTCGATGAGGAATTTCTTAAGGGCTACATATATGAGTCTGAAGATATGGCAGAGTTTGCTGGAAGAAACAGTTCATTCTTACTTGAAGCATGAGAGTAAAATTAGACTTTGCACAAGCAATATCAAAGGGAGAGTAAAAACTGTGGAGATACATATTTGAAGACTGCAATTTAACATATTGAATGGGAATGGGGAGAGTGAGGCCTATGAAAGATGAAGAGCTGCTTGTGTAACTGAAGGATGGAAATAAAAGGGAGTTAAGGAAGGGGGGACCCTAAGAATGAGAAGGAAATTCATATTAATTAAATTTGCAAGAGGCAAAATGAACAGAAGTATCCATGATTCATATCTATTTGTAACACAAAGTCCTCTTTAGAATTTTGTGATTACATTGGTTCACTACCAAAGATTTAAAGATGTTTCTTGTCATAAAATTCAACTTTTCATTTCATTACAAAAGATATCAATGTAAGCATCTGAGATAATACATATTACCACAAAAATATTTCATTTTGATTTTTTGAATCTGATCTGAAACAGTCAGAATATGAATACTTGTACATTTAAGATTTCCACTAAGTGGCGTGAGTTTTCAAAAGTTAATCTTCCATTTTCTGCAATTTTGCCCTAATAATAGTGTCCAATAAGTATGTTATATTTCCCAATATGCAGAACATTGAAATCCTACAGAAATTAGATTAAGGAAAATCGATGCATAACCTGAAGGGGCATAATGGTATGAATCACATGACCGCATGTGATAAGCAACATGAATGCTGCTAAAATTTTATGATGAGAGTGATGTGAATAAGGGCACTGCTTGGCACTGAAACCAATCTGAATAATGTACGTGACTTCAAGGAATGTTTAAGAAGGCTTCACAGCATAATACTCATTCAGAAACTGTAACTCCAACCCCTTCCCCAAGCCATTACCTCTGTGAATGACGTAACTCAGTCAGAATAACAATTTGACAAACCTTCATGCACATCAACATCTGTCTCATACCTCTCCTCTTTTCTTAACCATAGCTGTGCATGATGTCACTTCCAGATTTTATCATCTATGTAAATGTAACAAGTGGAGGCAAGGAAGAATTTTGGGTAATGACAATTATTAAATATTTTATTCTGTACTAAGGAGGTAGAGAACAAAAGTATGGAGACTACAGAAGCAGATGGGCACTGTCATCCAAACTGTGCACCACCTCTGAAAGTCTTATGAATAATGTCTCCTTATACCTTGACCATAAGGTCTTAGAGTTTTTCAAGAGACAATGAGTGTTCTACAACTAGTATTTCTTTACTACACTATATTCATTAGATCAATATTGTCATTTGTTTATCACATCCTGGTGCTTCTAGCATAAAGATTCAGTAAGACAAGAGATTAAACTTTTTTCTTTTAGATCTTTTGCAAATATAGAATAACATGGAAAGACTACTACCTTAGGTTCTGTGGAATTAGAGTCTCCATGGTCCTCCTCAAGAAGCCCCTCAGTATTATTGCCAGGCTCTGTGGAATTGTGTAAAAGGAAAAAAAAAAGTCATAAGTATGAGTTTTGAATATATAAAAAGGTAGCTATAAAAAGCTTCATTCCTACTAAGCCAGTGAGCATGGGTAAGAGACACCTTTTCTCTCGTTAAGAATGAATACACAATATCTCATTCTAATCATTGGATAAATCTATGGATGACCTTGTGATGAATGAGTGCAAAAGGAAATGGAGTAAGATTAGGACTGTATTTAGGCAACAACCTAGAAAGGGATGAATCCAATTCTGGGCACTCCAAAATGATTCGGTCTGATTCAATGAATCCCCTTAAAGTTCTAACCTCCAAAGGGAATGGGTAGATAATGATCCACAAGTTACAGCTCATACAGAGGACATCTATATCATTAGCTTGGATATCATCCACTAAAGAAACTTATCCCAACTAATCCATACAAGTGCTGTTATGTCTTACCATAGTGATGCTCTAGCTGCTGCATGTTTTGTTGAGGCATATCTGCCAATGCATGCTTCCGGAATTTTTTCCAAAATTTCTTCCCCTTCCGTCCATGTTTCCTGAAGAGGTGGACAGGAATCAAACAATTACATGTGACAGTCTTGAAACTGAATGTGTATATGGTTAAAATCTGGATATTTATTAACAACACAGAAGGTTAAGAATCTCACTTATTTCTAAACAGCATCCTCTTCTCACTGAGTAGTTTCTACTTGTTTATCTGAAACTCCTCAAAATCATTCCTTTCTTTACTGAACATATTTCTCTAAGCTTTCCCTCACTTTCATTACATATCTGTACCATCAAATAGCTTTTTTTTAACACTTTTAAACTACTGTCTTTGAGTTTATCACAGCTTATTCCAACCATCCAACACCCTTACATCAAAACTGGACAACAAGCCTGCTGCAAGTTTTCATTTTCATGAACTTCAACACTCTGTCATAGGAAAATAAAGATAACTAAAAGATCTGTATTTCATACTTATGCATACATATCTTTAATCTTAGATGATATGTTTTTTTGAGTTTTGTTGCATGGCAAGTGTAGCATTCATAAACTTAAACACTCTGCCAAGGTAAAACAAAAGTAAATAAAGAATAGGTTTTTCATACATCTGTTTGCCTATTGTAAATGATATACAAATATATGTTTTTTATGAATTGCATGTGCTTTTTTGCCTACACAATGGTAGTCTGAATTTTCCAGAAGCTGATCTCACCTAACACAGATAAGCACACATCATCACACTTTTGTAACTGTGGTCCCACCCAATGGATGTAACCAGCTTGTGTGTTACACAAGCTCCATAGTGCAGAATTCCTGGGGTAGAAAAGTTAGAATAAGTTCTAACATGGTATATTAAAAAGTTTAAAAGTTCAGCAAAATGATTTCTATACATTAAAAACCTAACATGAAAATGGACACTAAGAGAGTGCTAATTAGATCACCTATTAGATTTCCTTGGCTTGGTCCCCACTCACTGACTCTGACCCCAAAACAAAGATTTAACCATGTAAATTTAGTGAGAAGATTTGGACTCTCTTCCTTAATAATTCTATTTTGTAATGCAGATGATAATAGTTGACAAACAATCATGGAAATGAATTTGATTACTGCAGATGTATGTTAAAGACAAGTTTGTGTCCTTCCAAGAATCATTAAAAATTTTCAGACACCAAAGGAAATATTTTTAAATCGGTAAGATCAATATTTGCTTCAGTTTTATACAAATATAATACAGTCCAAACCTTATTCATATTGACTTATAAATTCTTGAATATCTTAATATATGATATTAATCTTTCGAATGACTCTTAATAGATCTTACCTGTTCCAACACTTTTTTTTGTGGCTTCCTTTTCGGCTACCTTGACGATTCTCTTGATTTAGCTGCTGGCGAATCTTGCGTCTGTTAAGGAGAATGAAATTAAAATTCACCAGCTAAACAGCTAGCAGCTTAATGGTTGATTTTAATTACCCATAGATGTCACCAGCATTCTTCCTCCATAGTCACCCATATATATCATAGAAGGTGTATAATACATAAGCTCACACTCTCTTTTTAAGAAAGACATCAACTACTCAAAAATTTTTGTTAGATTTAGAATAAAGAAACAATAGCTGTAGTATTACGCTTACATTCTAGTAATGATATAATCATTAGTATTACATATTATAGGATTATAATTGCTCAATTTTTTGTGTAAACAGATGTTTTATGTTAAAAATGTAGGTAAAATTAAATAAAAACACATACCTGTGTACAAGAATTATTATATACAATGTAAATTTATGCATGAAAGTAATGTATAGTATCATCAAATGCCACATGCATATTGAGAGTGTGGTCTTGAAGAAGGTGTTTATATTTTTTGAGGTGGTGGCTGTATCTCAAAATTGATGGCTTGTATGACTCTGAAAGTTGATGGGTCTAAAGCCTGAGCAACCTACCAACCAACCAACATAAAGTGTGTATTGTGCTTGCTTTTAGTTACTCTGCAAGTGAAAAGTCACCTTCAGTGAGGTATTATCAGAGTACAGTCTCATCAGTGAACTTCCCTCTCCAAGGGAGTCCATCCATTCCCTGCCACTGAATCTCCATGAATCTGTAGCAATCCATGGATGAGGGGTTCTGGGGTTATATATCAACATGTAGGTACATATCAGTGTGATATCACAAATAGAAAAAATGCAAATATCAAACACAAGCAGCTCACACACCTCATTGTGGTCCATTAAAAACCCTATTAAACCATCATAAATGAAAGTATACCACTTTTTTCTCTTGATTGTGGATGATACACAAATATTCTTTAAGAAAATTATATTTTTCTGAAGTGTTAAATTTTTTGATTGAGAGTCTCTTATGACCATTATGCAGTGTAAGGATTAAGAGGCAGATTTAGTAACAATATTTTATGTCTACGATTATGCACATTTACTGAGAAGACTTTTATCATTTCTACACTTATATTTTGTGAAACAAAACCATTTGAATTCATGTGCTTTGCTCAACTGACAGTTGTGGCCAATAAGTACTCTTCAATAATGCTTTAAAAAACTGTTTCATGATCTTGATAACAATGTTTAGGGAGACAAAAACCAATGAGAGACAACATATCTTAAGAGTGTAGAATGATTCAGCTGGTCATACTGATTAAATCCTTGGTACAAGCCTATATTACAGACATAGATTAAATGGTAAAACTCATGCTATAACATTACCTGCCAGCTTGCCGGATCTTTTGTCGCTGCTGTTGCCTCTTTCTTTTTCTTTCTAAACGTTTTGCCATTTTCCTTCCTTTTCGCCATTTTTTCGGTCTTGATGGCTTCTACAAACACAACAACCACTGATAGATTACAAAATTTCAGCAGAAAACATTTACTAATTCTAATAAAAGGTTTTGCATATCCATAGAAAATTCTGATCACATGACTTCTTTACATGAGGATTAGATGACTAAAAAACTGAAGTGCAGTTTGTGTCATATTTTCAAATGTTAACACAGAATACACCCATCCTCTGCATAATGGAGTACAGTAGATACTCCCTACTCCTACTATACATATGCCCAGTATGCATAGTTTCAATTAAGCATGTTTTATTTTTTGACAACAGGTTCAGAAAATGAGGGCTAGATATCATTCATGTACACTGCCACTCTAGTAGTGACTTGAGGAAAACGTTAAAGCTTTTGAAATGTAGCCACAACTGTACGTCAAAATCCATCGGTGTTTGCAAAAACTGTCATGTCTTGTTTCAAACAGGCAAATATTCACTAACCCTGCTTTTTGCTCAGGATACCAGTGGGATAAGTCTACATTATGAGTGTATTCTAAACAGATGAACTACGACAGCTTTGCTTTAACAGCACACTAAGTGGATTATAAATGACACATAAGTCAAAAGATGACATGTATTCACAAAAGCTGAAGTGGCTGTATGATTATTAAAGCTAAAGATCAAAAGCAATACATACATTCAGTGGATGGTGAGCATTTTCATCCTCATTTTGAACACTGGTTGTCCTATCTCTTAGGCCAATATCTTGCTCTTCCACCTGGTGTATACAGAAGTGTTTAACATTGGTAAAAAGTGTGAAAAAAGTGTCTTTTGCTGAAAAAATTGTAAAACAAATTACTTGCTCTCACAATACTCCTGGTGGCATTGGATTTTGTCTTACAAATGAATTGCACACAGAATTTATTCAACTTTGTGGTCATACAGAGGCACCAAAGGAAAATGTGTTTGTGTGTGTTAATGAGGCTTTTTTTGTTGAATTATGTCCGTATCAGTCATTTGAATATGTATTATTTCATTAGAGATGTCTTATTGGGTAAGAAATTATTATAAGGAAATTAACTTGTAATGTTCTATTCCTTTTATCTAGCTCAAGAAAAAATAGATTTATAAAATGAATACTGTACCTGTGGTATATCCAGAGTACCATTTACTAGGATATTTTCCTCTGCCTGGATGTCTTCATCTTCCTCTTGGTCCTGTTGAAGTACAATTTTTTCAGAAGTTGTCTTCAATTTGATTCATGCTAAAAAAAATTCATATCCATTACTAAGGAGAAAACTGCAAATCAGCCAAAAAAATCATGGGCTCCTGTCATTAACTAGTTATAAACTAAGAAATTGTTTGGAGCAACTGTAAAAAGTTAAACGATAATATGTGAGCTAAGATTATAAATAATCTCAAAGAGTGTGATGCATTCAAATGGAATTTAAATGAAGCTGTAATGAGAAACTGCAATTTATGTGTGGGTGTATAATTTACAATTATCCATTTACCAATTTGCACTTTATGGGAAGGGATTTCTACACTTCAACTTCAACTCTCTCTTTTATCGTATACCTTTAAAACTTTTGTATACTAACCAAATTCACAATCTCATAACTAAGTTTATTGCGTTCATCCATGACACTAATACACCTGGGTCTCAAGCTGTGATGCTTCAGCTTGCGATGTGTTGGACTTATGATGTTTTAGAATTTAGGTACAAATATGAAAAAACAAAAATTTTTAATGTCTAAAAGAATATTCACTTTTGATTACAAAAGTATGCCACCATAATCCAAGGTATCTGTGTACTTATCTTGCATATTTTGATAAGTCGGAACACGGTTCAATTTGTATACCACCAACTGGAAAAATACATTCACTGGTGTTCATTGCTACCAATTATTTACCATGTTCATAGGAAGGAATATCAGGAAAGAATGATAAAGATACTCATGGGGGCACAGAAAATTCAGTGGGTGAGACAGATAACCCTACTGCCTCTCTCTGTCCCAGTAACCTTCATTTCCTGCACCACTTCATCCTACTCCAGCGGCACCTTAATCCCTTGCCTTTATATTTCATTACAGTTCCCTTTTCAGTAAGTCTTTATTGAATACTGTTGTTTAAATGACATCACAACAGAGTGTTGTACTTTATATGAGTTGTAAACTGAGTTGTTTCAGACTCTGTTTAGTCCATCCATAAGTGTTAGATTGAAAAAAGGTTTTGTCCAGAAACGTAATCTCTTTACAACAGGGATTTCAATACTTCGACTTACAACAGATTCTACTTGAGAGGTTTCTGGAAACATTGAGGCCTGGTGTACCATAAAAGCATTGATTTATGTCTTCACTGATAAGTTTCTTGCCTAAATTCATGTTTTGGCTTCTAGATGTTCTGTCTTTGTATCTTTTAAAGAAGTGTTCCCTGTTAGCTTCATCAAACTGGCTCAAAATCTAAAGGTTGTGATCAAGACTCTCCTAATTCTTCTTTTATGGGCAGCAAGTGTTCCTCACTTAAGGGGTCAATCAGCAAAAGTTTCAAATGCCACCTGTTACTTGAGAAAGGTTTTATTGTTTTAATAAAGTACACGTACCTGGTACTTGGCTGAAGGGTCAACACACATCAGCATCTGAAGCTCGGTTGGATAGGCCTGAGGACCTACTACCAATGTCATGTTTCCCACTGGTAGGGCATAGTAGGTGCTGCAAGATGAAATACAAGGACATAATTTAAAGGACATGTTGTAAAATACTGAAGTGAGGAGAGAAACCTTTTCTCGTGTTGGAGTATGTATGAGATGCATCTATTTGGAATTAATCCATCAAAAACAGGTCCTCTCTTTCTTCTTTAAGTTTATGGTTGCTATCTCCTCCCTGCCGCTCAATTCCAACACTTATGATGCAATTTTTGATGCATGCTACGCTACCTACAAATTGTGTATTTTCTTATATGGTGACCAACATGGCACAGGCAAAACATGCCCTAGTCTAGGCTATCTTGAGTGATAAGAAAAAGAATGAAGAAATCAATCAGAGCTTCTCAGGTGTCTGTAGAACTGACTGTTAAGGGTAGAAAGGCCATTGGAAGAAGAGAAGAGGAAAGATGGAAGATAGTTTCACAACTTTTCTGTTCATAAATACCTACATATGAGTACCTATGATAGGATTATGCCATGATGGCAAGGATAATGCAGTGTTAACAGCACTATTTTTTGTTGGATGTTGCTTGTTGTAAAATACTGCTTTTTTGGCAGCTACTTCCTTGGTGTAATTGCCTATTCTGTGCTTATTCAGTACTGACTTCATCTTTGAGTCTGACCTTCTTTTGAATGTTAATGTAGTTCTATGTTAATTTCATAGTTCTACTGGTATTGCATAAAATAATTGTTATAGCTTCCTCACTGGAAATTCATAAGTTTTTATTTTGGAGGGAATTTTGGTTAATCTTTTGGCCACTGGTCGCTCCACAGAAATGAAGGGAAGCAACAACCAGGTGTGAGTCATGGGTCTCTTTTATTAATCTCTATGTTTCAATTAAGGCTTGGCTTTGATGTGAATTTTGTTTGTGACTGGAGCCTCCAATGAAAAAGAGGCAGAGAATGTGCAGACAGCTCACAAGAACAAAGGCCAAAATAATGCCAGTAGAATTGGGAGAGGGAAAAACATGTTGAAAGGATAGAGGTGATGCATATCCTCAAGTTGGATACCAGAACTGTTTATGCATATTTAAATGTAGGTCTAATATTACTGTAAGTGTTGCATTCATCTTGTCCATCTATTTTATAGTCACTTGGGGCACTACCAGTACACATTACTTTTTTAAAAGTTCCATTAAGTGATGTTTGACTTTAAAGTCCCTCTCACACATAGGTGCTTATAAAATGCTCCCTGTAAGATGATCTTCACAACCTGGCCTCATTTCCTTATAACATCTTTATATCTTTGCAGTTGGTTAAGTTTAACATCACTAATCATGGATCACATCAATACTCGAGCCTGTCTAGGTATCTCTGTAGGTTTTCATGGCCCTAAATACATTTGTTGCTCTCTTAAGGATGGTATCATACATCATTGTTGAAGTGGAGGTCATCTCAAGTTGGATGAAGGCCCATGTCCTTCTATTTCATATTTATTCTCAGGACCATGGTTTTATAGTGCTTGCTGTGATACCTGATGCATTAGAGGCAGAGCATGTCAGGCCATGAAACTTCCCCTCTCTAGGATCTCGTTCACCTTCATTCTCATTAAACCTTTAGAGCAGTTTAGAATTTTCATTTGCCTTACTCATAATATTTGTTTTGAAATTCTGTTTATCCTCATTCTGCTGTTTCCTTTCTTTGCTTTCAAAGGACTTTCCAGTGCTACATGATGTCCATAACACCTCTTTGTTGTCCCTGGCCTTTTGGGATCTTTTCATTCAACCATTTTCCTTCTTTGTCTCCTGCTGTTATTACCCATCTAGTGAAACTCCTTCGTTAGAAACCCTGCAGACCTTGTGACACTGTCCCAGATTCTGACTTAAGTATTAAAGTCCCTATTTCCATCACCTTGTCACACCAAATCATTCCTTTGGCAACTTCATCTGAATAATGCTTCCACTGCATCTGATCCTAAAACAATTATCTGAACTGCCTCAAGCCCTGAACAATTCTCTTACTTTCTCAATCCATTTTTTTTGTAGTCTTCATCTTCTTTTGTAAACTTCAGCCACATGAATGTACATATATTCTTGAACAAGTGGCGTACTAGTTTATATTGAGGTTCCTCCTAGTCTTCTTTGATTTTTTAGTTGTCTCCTTGCTAACCAAGTGCTGAAACTCAAGAAATGTGTGACTGCTTTTTCTCAGATGGACACCATAGGTGATATTTCCAAAATCCACTCTCCTGTACATGTTGTAAAAAGATCCAGCCTTGTTGGTAAATTTACCCCAGTGACTCAAGCATTTTCAGTGATATGAGTGTACAAGAGGTTTTTCTGAATCCATTGTAAGTGCTTACACCTTCATATCCCATTTTCTCTATATTGATCTGGCATTTGCAATTGGTTCTGTTCTTCAGTATTTCAAGTACTCTATTATTAAAACATTTCCATATCTCTATCAGGGACTGTTTATCCTCAAAGCTATTAGGTCTGCATCTCTCACTGTAACTGTTCACATTATACACTTTCTAAAATAGCTACTGTTCATCAACAAACAATTTACAAATTAACCATTTATGATAACTTTTATTAACATCTTTATCATTCTTGATGAATGAAAGTAAGTAATTAAGCACTTACCTGAGGGTTAGACAGCCACATTCTGGGGGTGTGAATGTCAAAGCCAACACACCACCACCCACCAGCCGCCCACGTGCCCACCAAAAGTCCTTGCTGATCTCATCCCATGAAGAACTGCCCTTACGGGAACTGGAGTTATTCTGTTAAAAAAGCAGACTGTTACATGGATAAATAGCACATGAACTGTGAGCAGAAAACTGAAAAAGAGGAGAGAGAGAGATGTCTCTTAAGCAAATGTAAAGGAAGGGCGGATTCACAAATAAATAAGATTGCTCCAGCTACGAGAATAGATATTTCAAGAGTCTAGGGCTTTTCTTGTTCTTTTACTCTTTTTCTAAAAAAACAAGAGGTTTTCATACCTTTAGCATCCTGGATGGCTATCTTTGTTTTTTTATCAAAGGAAGTTTTCATAACTATTACTTTCTGTTAGGTTCATATCTCCATAGGTGAGGCAAGCCCCCTTAAGGAGACTAAATGAATAAATATGGCTATACAAAGAACTTTTTCATGGCTGAAATCCACATTATAAACATAGCAATTTCTGGTTCCCGATCAGCAAGTCAGAATGTCCATCCAGGGTGTTGAACATGCACACACACAGTCCAGATCTCTCACATCAGGCATAGTAGTAATCTTTATTCATAAATCCGACTAAAATAGTAGTGCCAGGAAACAGACGACAAAAGTCGCATCCACTCGTATGCACACACATATACATAGAAGCACATGCATGTATATACTTATACATATCATCATATACATATGTAATAAATATACACAAACACATGTACATACTCATACTTGCTTGTCTTGTCCATTCCCGGCACCACCCCACCCCACAGGAAACAGCATTGCCACCCCCTGCATCAGCAAGGTAGCACCAGGAAATGGACAAGAAAGGGCTACATCAGCTCACACTCAGTCTCCACATCCAGGCCCCACAGATCTTTCCATGATTTATCCCAGACATTTCACATGAAACATTTCATTACAATTCTTTGTGAATTCAGGCCCAGTTACTAAGTTGCACACAATAGAACTTAATGACTTACTATACCTCTGACTCTAGAGCAAATGCAATGATTGTCGTGTTGAAGTCCTCTACTTTGTGTTCAATGTCCAGCCGCCCCTCAGATCGCCCATCACTGAAGTCCGGTGAAAAGTCCAGTGAAAAGCCACCCACCCCACACAAAGACTTGTTGGCATAATTGCTAAGGGTAATAAACACAGAGCCCTCTTCTGCCACTAGGGACTCCACCAGTACTGAAGGAGAGAATACTTGTTATAATGTGTAACCAGTAATGACAAGACAGAATGCATGTAATAATGTGTAATAACATATGAATGTGATTCATTAGACTTATGGGAGAATGGTAACAAAAGAAGCACAGTCAGAAGTAGGGAATTTTATTCTTGACTTATGTTTCGACCTTCCAGTTTTCTGACAGAGACTGTAAGGTTGAAACACGTGTCAAGAATAAAATTCTGAAGTCCTCTTTGTGTTTCCTTTGCTGTATTTAACTGAATACTTTGTATGAACCATCATGCAGTCAGCATTATCATTTGCTATCATGAATGGTCAATGTGCTGTGAAAAAACTATTGCCTTCCTATTTGTACAGTAAGAGGTGTGAGTTCTATGCTCATAGGTCCCCCATCTTTTGAATTTTACCATATTTAAATGTTTTAGACTTCTCTATACTATATACTTTCAATTTCATTACATAGCTTATTCATCCACAACCCTCTTCCTGTAAAGAATATTTTTACTTCTTTCGTAAGAAGTTTCTTGCTTGGTTTCGAGTAATGACTTCTAGTAGCTCCAGTTTTGCTTTTATTTCTTCTTAAAGAAGACTCTCAACCTTTTTTAATGATTGATTAGGGCTATAATGAAATCTTCCCTCATTCTTTTCCCTTAGTTGGTGAGGAGATTAATAGCATCTATCACTATGACTTGACTCTCTTATTTTAGGAAACATCATCCATCTTTGCCATTTCTGGATCTTCTCTTTGTGATAATCTTTATGTGTGATTACCAAACCTATAATGAACATCTGAATATAGGTCTAATGTACTGTAAGTGGTAAATAGTTTATTGAGCATCTTCTTACCCTTGTTACCAAATGCACTTTTGATATCGACCAGCAATATTTTACCTTCATTACCCAATTCACATAAAGCGGTGTTCTGGCAATAGGATGTTTACAATATTAACCTACATTTTTTTATGCAAACACATATAGACTGTTTCCTGCCAGATTATGATCATAAATAAGCCTTCTTTGACTCTTTTTTACTACTTTTTTATTTGCATGGGTTGAATTTCATCATCCTTATATTGGACTAACTCTAAAGTTTAGTGTAATTCTTTTCAATCCTTACTTCTCTCATGACTTAAGCATGATTTGCAAATATATTCAGGTATGAAAAAGGTACTGATTAGTTCATTACACAAATAAAGATTTAGTACAACCTTGCAGCATGTCACTCTTTATCTCAACCCATCATTGACAAGTTTTCTAACTTACTAATTTAATATTTTACTCCCATTTCAATCTCATGATGAAAAATATATGCTATATTTAGCTTCTGATTATTGGTTACTCTTAGGAAAAGAGCTTACCCTGGTAGTCAATGTTGGGGTCAAGCAGACCTTGGTCCCCAAGTGACACAGTAATGGGCGCATATGATGGCTGCTCCTCTTCTTCCTCTAATGCTGTTGTCTCCTCCTCAGCTACTTCCTCTTCATCAGTGACTATATCATCATCATCCTCTGAACCATTCTGACCAATACCACTGTCAACATCCTCCTTCACCATGAAAGTGTACGTGTCAAAGTTTGTCAGCCAGTCCCCAATAGCATCCTCTAAGAACTCTCCTTGATGCTGGCTCTCTGCCAAGTGTTGCTCTTCAGGGGCTTCTGCAAGAAATGAAAATCTAGTTAACAGCAAATGGGTACTCTCAACTCAACACCATGTCCTTGGACAGTACTTTAGGAAAACACACATGGGACAGAAAAAGAAATGTGCTGGATTGAACTGAAACTCTAGATTTTGCCTAACCTTGTAATATCTTCAATCTTTTGATGTGAAACTGCAGGCCAATCTTAATCTTTGTAATTCATCAATATATGCCAATTGAAACTACAATCTATTATCATTGGGTTCTTTCCAGCACAAAATTTTCCCCACAAAATCATTTCAACTTTCCTAAAAGCTTCAACTTTTTTGGTAAAAAGTGTATTTTTTGGGGGACATTTTTAATTACAGACATATTCTGACAAAAATCATATAACAAACTGTTCACTTTATAAAACATATTCTGCCTTGTATATTTAGATTTAGATGTGAAGGACTTCTTTCTTATGTTAGGATGGATTAGGCTCTTTTCACCTTATCTATTCACAAACAATCCTAACTACTTCATAGAAAAAAGTAAGGAATGACTGACCATGTTGAAAGTCATTTGCAGAGGTAATGGTAGCCACAGTGGCACACACCAGCAGTACTAGCATTCCTCCACCACCCTTCATGACCAGTCTTCTCTCGGCTGTAATGACAGGAATCATGAAAGCTTAGATTATAAAGGGAAATAAAGACTGGTAATAGAGCAACATCCAAGGATAATTTAAGTAACGAAATAAACCATATGGTAATTCTGTTTGGCATATAACATTGGCTTAAAGATCATATTTAAAGTTCACTGGTAGTAGAACAAGATAAGCTATTCAAATGTAGTATTTCTCAGATGGTGACCCCTTTCACACAGCATAAATATTGCTTGAATTTTTTTTTACATGAGTATGATGATCACCACTGTAATGCAAATTCTCCTTATTCAAATTCACACTCAAACTAACCTGTTTAACACCTCCCTCCCCCCACTTAACCTCATAATCTTTATTTCATTCATATCGGTTCAAATTCCTCCTCTCACACACTCTCCTGATTTAAGATACCACTTCGGCAGTTCCTTACTTAGGTCTGCCACCAGAGTTATCTCATTGGGATTGGGAAATTTGTTTTGCTGTTTCGCCTCGCGTAGGGATCAAAACCGGCCTCTTGCGTCTTATGGGTATAGCTTGTTAGTGTAGAACATATGCCTGTCACCTTTCAATGTTTTATGCTTTCAAAGAATTGAACTATTTCTGGGTGTGAATGTACCGTATTTCCAGTGTTATATTAGTTGAACATATTTGTGCATCTTAAGAGTGAAAGGTTATCCAAATCAAGTTTACTTTGTTGCGGGTTTACACTACATGAGAAAACTACAAGGAGGACAGCATTCTTCGCTTTGTCATGGGGTCAAACCACGAGGGGATTTAAGAACTAAGTTTAAGATTAAGTTTGACGCTTGTTACATTTGTGTTATCCGAAAAAAAATAGTTTGTTTTCGTTGTATATATATATAGGACAACAAATGCTAAAGGACGGCATTGCACAGTAGCAGTGAACACGAGTTTTGTTTTCCATGTTCTGAGGGACATTTAAATACTTTCCTCTATACTTATCAAAGGAGTCCCGGGATTATATAGGTATGGTCTG